>JAUPMG010064545.1:0-13397 GCA_031762675.1 Pachysandra terminalis | reverse complement strand
AGAATCTCTAAGAATCTTAATGCTAAGATCCATATTTGCCAAAAATAATAATGCCAACAAATAAAATCATAAGATACGAAAAATCTAACTGAACACATGTCATTTAGTTATTGATCTTTTAGACCTTAGAGCAACCTATCACAGAGCAAGTTCACTTGAATCGAATGACTTGTCACAATTTCCTTTTAGAAAAAATTTAGCCGCGTTGAAGACATGTACACTTGGATATGCATTGCTACATGGGGGTATTTTCAAGCTCCTCTCTGGACAATTGTCTAATTGACATATGTCCTAGTCAAAAGAGGATACAATTGGACAATTTCTCTATAAATAGCAAAACCTGCTCACGAATCAAAGGATCCGATTCAGATTCAAGAAATTCAACTCAACAATTCAAACACATAACGTGAATAACAGTTGGAATATCACAAAGAGTCTATTACCTTCAAGTAAAATACATAGATACTGGAAAGATCAGGAGTGATAACTTATCAAGAAACAAACAAAAGACTTGTGTCATTCGAACACTGAGGTTTCATTACTCTGTGGTGTTCGTTCTTATTGACACACTTGACATTTCAAAC
The DNA here is from genome assembly GCA_031762675.1 of Pachysandra terminalis. Classification (NCBI taxonomy): domain Eukaryota; kingdom Viridiplantae; phylum Streptophyta; class Magnoliopsida; order Buxales; family Buxaceae; genus Pachysandra; species Pachysandra terminalis. The sequence goes on along the minus strand of JAUPMG010064545.1, from coordinate 12,813 downwards.
CTGCCTTCCTTTTGATTCTTTCTCGTCTTATTTACAAATTACAGGAAGAAACACTTTAGATAGAACTGATGCGCTACAATTTAGGCTATCCTGAGACAAATTCTTCGGACTACATCTCTGTTGATACTATTGTATTTGTGTATTCAAACGTTATCAAATAAAATATTCGAATTTTGGATTATTAGAATTTCTGCATCACCAATACTATAGTTGATGATTATTATTACTATATATATATATATATATTTATTAATACTAATATAAATATATAATTTCATATACAAACCAAGTCGAATCTACTTAAGCTCAGTTCAAACTCGTTAAGATAATGAGCATTTATTTAGGGTGCATGATGGGCTCTTGAGCCTATCTATAGAGCTCAAGCTCTACTCATACGAGTAGAGCCCTAACCAAGCTAGCTCGGCTCGTTAACAGCCTATTAATAATCAACTTGACCCCTCTCGAACGGCCGAACCAAACCCATTTATTGCCGGTCTGAACCAATTCTAACCCTAGATGTCCCGGGAAAAAAAAAATTATGCCGTGGCAAGGCATAAAACATTTCTCCCGTGAAACTATGAGAACTTGGCTGATCACTGTTGAGATCATCGCAGTAAGGTAGTGTGGAGATGGATATGGCGATGACTTGGAAGCAAATGATCTCGAACAGAACAGCATTCTCAGCTCAGTGGATTTCTGGGTTCGCCAGATTTTTCTCCAAATCAAGCTCATACGTAGGTAAATGATTTTTGTTTTTAGAGTTTAATGGAAGGGTTTAGGGTTTTTGTCAATCTGTATTTCTTTCGTTAGGATTTCCTTCTTCGTTTATTTCGATTTTTAGGGTTGCAAATTTGATTCTGAAATGGATTGGTGTTGATCGCAGTGAAGGTTGGAATACCTGAGTTTCTGAACGGAGTGGGGAGAGGGGTCGAGACTCACGCAGCCAAGCTCGAGACGGAGATAGGTGATTTTCAGAAGCTGCTTGTCGTCCGTACTCTTAGGCTCAAGAAACTCGGCATCCCTGTCAAACATGTAATTCTATAATCTCCACCCTCTCTATCTCCTTGATTCGTTTGTTTCTTCTTCTTTAGATGGATGTTTTTCTCAATCTTTATTATTTCTTGACGGTAATCAAGAGTTGAGTGTAGTTGTTTTATAACTTTTCAATCACGAGATTGTGGGATTCTTCCGTTACCATGGTTAATGCTTACAGAATTAGAATCATGTTAGATTGGATGAATTGAAACACAGATAGGTTTGTGTGGTTGTTGTTCTACATTTTCTTGAAAACTAGATTTATATTACTAATCTACATTATTGTGCTGTAGTTGCTGAATGTTGTTAGATGGTTAAGCTAATGCAATAACAGTTATATGAACTCGTTGTTTGCTTCTAACCCAGCTTAACCAAAGTGCACGAAAGGGGAAAGAACACATGGAGGTCCCAGGTTTGAGTCCCCGGGCTTACCTGATATATGGTCCTTGTGGGTGGGGTCATGTATCCGGGGTTTACCCTGTCCCCACTACGTGGGGTCAGGGGGGTTCCATGTCACCGAAAAAAAAAACAAAAAACAGACATGGAGAAAATTCTTTATATTATATTTTACTTAAAACTGTAGTTAATTTTGGGCATCTCCATTGTTGTTTCTCACAATTTATTCGACGCTAATAGCATGTTGTGCCTTACAGTGTATTCTTGCACTATCTACTTCCCTGCCACAAATTGTGGAATCTTTTAGATTAGGATTGTAGTTGAGAGGCGTCTAACTTGCAGTCTTCAAGGGTTGAAGATATTTTTGACCCAAAAAAATCAATTAAGAAAGGCTTCTAGCTGCAACTTCCCATCGAACTCTGCGACTTATACCTCGAATCCAAAGTCTCCATCTTCACTATTATCACATAGTGGAGTATCATCTCAGATAGTCAATTGTCGCTGGCATGGCACCAATTTAAATGATCAGTATGCTCCCAGCTTCAAGTTGCTGCAACCATTTTTCGTAGAGATCAATCTATTCGTTCAAGGGTTTCCATCAAGATGTCAACCTAGTGCTATGCTAATTTGCTGTCAGTTCCTGATTACTTACGTTTTTGTCCGCCTGTCTTCTGACATTCAGCCTATTTTCCCACTTTAAGTCAATTATGTACCTCCATAAGTTCCCCAGATTGAGCATTGAGGACATCCATCTGTCATTTGAGGTGTATGCATTCCCACTTCTTATTAGCAGGCTACTAGCAGGAAGACTACAAAGTACAACCTACTCAACACAACACCTAAAAAAGCATATTATAAAGAAAAATCAAACCCAGAAAAAGAACTAGCGAAAAGAAAAGACCATAACAACTGAGAAACAAAACAACCCTCTCACCCTCTCATAGAAAACCTCCTTTGTAGGAACCCTGCTGAACATAATCTTCATGGACACTCCACTCTTCGTTAACGTATCCGACTATCCGCTAACTTCTTGGGTGATCTGGGTACATGAGAGAACAAGATGTTCCACTTCTTTGCACCTACAATGGAGCAGAAAGAAGGAAAATAGGATTTCTCCTAACAAAGAAGAGAGGGCAGAGGATAGCCTTCTTTGCACTTAGAACAGAGAAGCTCTGGTGTTGACAATGAGGGAGGAAGGGCGAGAATGAGGAAGAGGGAGGGGCAGCTAGGAAAGAAGTTTCTTTCAAGTATAAGGTCTATTTTACAGTTGATTGTCTCCCCTTTATAGGAAGGACAGCTATCTGCACATCAGAAAAAAATCGTGCTCAGGTCAAGCTAGCTGAATAAGTAGCCCAATTGTTCCCTAAAGATGTCAATGCCCCTACACAGGTTTGACCCTAGGATTAACAAATTTCAATTTCGTTGGCAATAGATTATAATTTTATACTTTGTTCATCAAATCAGCTGTGCTTTTCAAACACTTGAGTTATTTAGATAAATCTGGATATTTTTATGGAATCATTGTATATGAGAATTTGAATTATAGAAACCCAAGAACTTATCTGATTGCCAAGCAGGAAAGAGCAATTGTATCATATTATGATATGGATGAAGGGGGTATTATAAATCCGTGTTGGTGTTACAGTTTTAGTGCTCAAGGGGCAATATGGATTTTCTTTTAGATTATCCTTGGAAAATCTTGGAAATTAGTGCTTTTAGCTCTATATATTGCATGTTGGAGCTGTTATTATATTGAGCTTGAAGAACCCTGCTCTGTCTAGCTTTCCATTAGGGGTAACATACTTCGGATAGACCCAGTGGATAGGTACATCTTTCCTACTCTGGCGAATTCAACTTTCATACAAAGGTAATATTCCTTATATCTTTCTCAAAATGAGGTTCCCGCATCTGTAATGAAGTTAAAATCTGATTTATAATGGTTGAGGTTGTCCTAAAGCTTAAATATGAAATTTGATTCTTGATCTAAGATTATGAAGATGAGATGACGTTTTTAGGTATGGCATATTCAGATTGTAAATGTTATTACACAAGTGCTACTGTAAGGGTCAACAATGATTTATCTTATCCAGAATTTAAGAACTGTGTCTTATAGAGTACAATTCACTGCTCAAATGGCTGATCTGTGGTGGAGTTAAATTCTAGCTAGCTATCCAGTTGTTTTAGGGTCTCTTATTTATTGGATGCAAACTATGGTCTGGGGACAAGTAGACAAGTTGTTGGACATGACAATGCCTCAAAATTAAGACCCGATGACACAGCCATGTGTACTTGTGTAATGAAGCAGTAGTAAAAAGAAAAGAAAAAGTAACTATCCTCGATCTGCCCTTCAATTCGCATCACACAAAAAATGAAAACCAGAAATACTAGTAGCAGCAGCAGAAAAAAAAAAATCCTATTAAATACCAGGACAAAAATCGATAGATAAAAAGTGGCAGGCGCATACATATTATAAGCTGCTATTGATCCTTGCAATCCTTCAAATCCTTTGCTGTTGATCCCAATCAAATACTTAAAACCACCTATTGTGGAGCTCAAAACCTCTACCCATTTTTTTAGGGCTTGTGTCCTCGACTCCAATTTCAATTCAAAGATTCTTTTCTTATTTTATTGGACTTAATATATATTATAGATTGAATTGACTTGTATTTTACTTTATTAGGCTTACCTGAGTTGCTCATAATCTGACTGAAGGTATGGTTTTTAACAGCTTGGATGGAGGAACAACATTCTTGTTCCCGGCATTTGTTGTTGTTGTTGTAGAGTTAATTTTATTTATTTTTACCTCTTCTTGAGGAGTGGAAAGGTTTCATATGTAGAGGCATAGATGAATTGAACAAGCTCCTTGATTACTAGTAAACTATAATTGCCTTTAGTTTTAGATTAATCACTTGGACACCCATGATATAATTACCTGGGTTGCATCAAAAACCATAGCATAACCTAACTGGAAAAAGATGTTTCCCTAATATGTATAGATGCTCATCCTGAAATGAATATTCAAAAGATGGGTTGTTATTTAAGCTCACAATTGAAGGAGGTCGTGAGGATCAAGACAATCAAAATCTCAATTTGGACGATAATGAATCTATTATATTTTGTTGGCTTTACATGAGATATACTTATTTTAGAATCTTTGTGTGTTGAAAAATCCAACCTAACAAAATTGTTGTTGATGCAGAGGAAGCTGATCTTGAAATACACCCACAAGTATAGGCTGGGACTTTGGAGGCCCGGAACTGTTCCTATGAAATCTTAATCTGTGTAGCTCTTGGAGCAATGACCATTTGTTGTGATCAACAGATTATTTCTTCTTACTGGCTGTAGCAAATCTTCTGACAGTTTACCATCTGCTCATAATATTCATTCTCTTTTTGAAATACCCAATAGATTCAATAAGCAAGAAGGTTCCCTGGTGACAGTTTTAAATTGCGAAGCGAATTAATATTTCATGTTATACGTGTTGATAATTTTCCTTTCCCTTTATAAAACTTCAAGACGTAAATGACCAAACTACTTTGTTAATTCTGGTTCATCATTCGCCAAAACCTACATCAAAAAGAGCTGGAGATTTGTTTGACTTTCTGAATTTCATGACCTTTTTGGCATATATATTTTCAGGAAAAGAAAAGAAAAAGAATAATAAACAAAAGAAAACCCATCAAAAAATAAAAATAACTTCCAATGAAAGGGCAAAATGGACCAAATCTGTAACATTCATTGCAAATAAATAAATAAATAAATAAAAAATCGAAAACATTCTCAGAGGAAAAACGGTAAAAATATAATTACAAAAGAAAGCACCAACCATTCAAAATACATATATTCTTCACAATTAATTTACCCCTCAATTTTATTTAATTGTACAAGGGAAAAGCTTTCATATACACGAACCGGATCGTCAAGGCAAACTGTTTCAGACACACTATAATACAAGGCGGTGATGATTCAAGTTTCTATACGAACCGTGTTCCTTTTCACCCAGCAACTCTACTCATTTCTTCCTGGGGATTTGATTCAGAAACCTGTTTCACGAAACTGCAACATCATAAAAATGAGAACCATTTTACTGGAAAGCCACTTGATTCTTATACTTGAATTGCATTTCTTGAATGCAATTCAAGAAATGATGATGGATCGGTTTTTCATTCAACACATGAAAAGCAAGCAAGAGCTACATACTTGGGAGACCTCGAACCAATGGTGTCATTTGTGGAATGATTCTTGTAGTACTGAACTGTGATCAAACCTACCCTTGCTGTCACTGATGACTGCGGAGAAACCTGGGAACTTAGAGATGAGCTGCTTCTACAGTGTATTCCTGCATCCAAAAGAAAGGGGAAAAAAAGTATCAAGAATCCAAAATATGGATGACAGTTCGATTGGTGGGATTTGGGCAGAAAAGGAATCCCAATCAGCTACTTTAAGCTCGTCATGGACATGTATGACAGATAATTAACTAAGGTGAGAAGTGAGACAAATGAGTTTTTAGTAATGATAGGTTTATATCAAGGGTTAGCCTAAAACCCTTATTTTTTTTTCTTTTAATTATGGATGAATTGGCACATGTACAAGAGGAGGTGCCTTCGTATATGCTATTTTACAAATAATGTGGTTTTGGAATCAAAAGATTTTGAGATACGTTGTGTCAAGGCTGAGTATATGGAATGTAATCTTAGCACAAATGATAGCAGAGGTGAAGCAATGGTAAGGATTGAAAACTAGGAGATTTCTAAAAGCAATCACTTCCATTATCTTAGATCAATTATCTATCTATAACGAGAGGGATAGTAGCAAGGATGTTGTATATAGAATTAAAGCTAAATGGCTTAAGTGAAGAGGTGCTTTTAGAGTGTTATGTAATTGATGTATTCTATTCAAGCTAAAAGAAATTTTTTACAGGACAGTTATTAAGCTTATTATGATGTACTAAACAAAATGTTGGATAACAAAGAAGCATATATATACATAGGATGAGTTCATTGAGATGGATGTGTGAGAAAACTAGAAAAGATAAGGAACAAACATATTTGAGAGTATCTAGTACCCAGATAGGAGATAAGATAAAGGAAGGTAGATTAAGACAGACTACGAATATAAATTGAAGCCCAAGGGTGGTGGATATGATAAGGTATGGGTAGGTATAACTTGAAAGATCTAAGAAGACTACAGACCATTTAGAGATTGCCCTTGGAAGGAAAAATACCCTTGATGTAAAAAGCACTGGAGTTCCAACTCTTTCAAGGACAAGAGTATTGTCACAAAAACTTTTAAACAAATAATGAGCATGTCAGAGCAATGAGCATCTTTGGACAAAAAAATCTCTCTCACAATGGATAACGTTTGATGGTACTGTAGGTAATCACTGGAAATAATGGCTTTACCAAATTGCCATGATTCTTAATAAATTTAACAACCATTCATAAAAATTTTAAAAATAATAATAATAATAAAATATTGCCAACCTGTTTATTATGCACCATAATAGATTGGCCCATAAAAGGTATTTGTTTACTAGAATGGAAAGAGGAGCTGAGAGATAATGTTAGACAAACTTATCCTTTTGGAGCAGCAGCTTATTTCAAAATGTACTAGATTGAGCTGCTATGCCGATGTTTCACCACAATGGTGTTTATATCTATGTGAAAGAAACAAGATTGATTGAATCAGCAAAGGAATGAAGAGATGTGATGCTTGGAAATAAACGGCAGATGAAAGAAAAGCATACGAGCGTGAGGATAAAATAGGACAGTTGGTCAAGAAATGCAATAACCTAAACTTGGGCCCCTTATAGGAATGAGCAGCAGCTTAATGAATGCAAACACACAAAAAGTATCCACATTGAATTGGTATTTAAATGAAACCCCCAAGACTTGCTATAAATACTTAGTCGATTCTTAATCATGGATCAACATAAAATAGATTGTGGCATTTACACTTGCATAAAGGGATAAATGGATTAGCAGCAAGAGCTGCTCCTTACAAGGCTTCACCTGTTTGCCAGTTAATTATTTATCCAAGTAAATCATTGAACATGAAAACCTCCTTACAAGTTTCTTGAGAAAATAGTCCACATAACAGGGCAAATATTTGATTTGTGGAAGGCCTAAAGAATGCCAAATGTTTAACGTTGCCCAATCTAAAATTCTCATTTCTTTGAGGAGCAAGATGATACACATTATGAACAGAAGGTATTCGAAACTACTAGCTTAATAAACAAAACATATGTAAAACAAATAATGCAACAAATATAGAAGTGTAATTTGACATAAAGGCAAGCGTGGGATGAAATGAATTACATGTGCAAAATGGTAGTTCATACAAACAGTATTTTCTAAATATCAAAACTAATAACCGAAAAGCAGTGCGATACAAAACCAAAGTAACACAAACCATGCTCACATGGCAAAATTTTAAATGACGGAAACAAGCATAACTTGTGAAATTATCATCAACTTGCATTCCTTACTGCCAAACTGTTCTACAACAGGTTAAGAGTACAAGGATCTACACGGGTAGCAATACAAGTGTTGTGCTGCTAGGTAAAGTGGCATTTCCGAAATGGGCGAAAGCTTGAAATGACAGATCAATGCCATGTTGAGGTCAAGGAAGTTGATGACCTGATGAAAGGAGAGCTGGCACAGTGCACTTTGTACATGGATACACCTCTTGTTGAAAATACATTTACATATCATGTATTATACTATTTGAAAAGTCATTGCTTTATACTATTTGGATTCAACAATTTTCAGTAGCTTGGAAACTCCGGGCAAAAGCCCAATTTCAGAAATTCTAGCTACCTATTGAATTAATTTTTGCTGGAATTTGATCAACTGTAGTGGACACCAATCCACCTCATTGACGGCCTGAAAACATAAGATACGGCCCCTGATTACGGACCCTGGATTATGAACATCAGTAACAATCTTAGGCTAGGTAAATTGTACTACAATACTAACAGAAGGATCTTCTTTGGTGAAAGGTTATCTGGTCTCCCTCACCAGCATTAGTTGGCTGGTGAGACAAGAACATTTTTGACATATGAAAGAATAATCTAACCAATCCAACCGGCCATTTTTGGATTAGCCACATGGACAAAAGTTTAACCTATATAAGCCCCAGTAGTACATGTATATTAGGTTTGTCCCATGTATTATTGACTGTTCAGTTTTTTAACGATTCTTAAGTTTTATGCAAATAAAGACATTAGTTCTAGGTGGCCCATTAGGCAACATAGCAAACGTCTTTCAGACTGAAACTTGGTAAGTGACCTCGGGTTGGTTGAGAGTACACATGGAGGAATGGGGTTCTCACTTGCAGCTTATAAGAAACAGTACACTGTATAAGATGAGTAACCCATTGAAAACAAATATGAATGAATAAAAAGAAAGCTTATCAAAACAACAACCAAAAAAAAAAAGAGGTTCTCAAGTAACAAACACAACTAATGGTTTAATAAAGGAGTTATTTAAACCATTGAAGGCAATTCTACCTTGAAAGAGTATTACAAGGCCGAAAAGAATGGTGATGATCAAAGCAAATATATTGCCATTTGAAGATGTTGCTTTAGCTGCTTTCATCTTCTTTACTGCCTTCATCCGTTCAATCCTTGCACGCTTCAACATGGCAAGCTCAGAGATCTCTCTAATCAGTTTCTGATCAACTGCATCCAATGATGGACCTCTGGGAGGCCGGGGTGGCTTTGGAGCTTTTTTTGTACTTGTCTTCTTGCGCTTCTCTTTCACAGTTTCCTTCTCCACAAGGGCCATTTTCTCTTCTCCTTTCAACTTTGTGTCTTTCAACAACTCCACATTCTCCATGGAAACCTCACTAGAAATCGGCACCTTGTTGCATAAGTTCATGCCGTCTTCATCCTTGATTGATCCATCGAAGCTCACAAGCCCACTCCAAACCTTACCCGGCAATCTCTTCATCTGTTTAACACCCAGGAGAGTGTCTTTGCTTCCATATTCTTCATTAGTAGTCCCACCACTCTCAAGATCAACAATGAACCTTTCTATTGAAGCTGTCTGATCCATCCAAGCCCAATCTGTTCGTGTACCCTCTCCCTGCTCCCTTAATGATAAAATCCAATAATATAAGTTTCCCCTTCACCCCATGAAGCTCACACTAGGGAAATTCTGGCCATGAAAGCAGGAATCTCATTAAATGAAAACTTGTAGAAATTATTACACATAAAATGAAGCTCAGATTAAGGGAATTTTGGCCATGAAAGCAGGAATCTCATTAAATAGAAAAATCTTGTAGAAATTCTTACAAACATAATACATATAATTGCATATCCTAACTTCAATCAAACAGTAAACAGGGGCTCAACTTCTCATTTCTAATCAAATAAGGCCAGTTTTTGCCCCATTTCTTTTCCATGTCGGAATCTCCTTGACAAATAGAGAATGAGAAGACATGAAATCTAAGAATTTCATCAGAAAGTAATCTCCGATGTTCTAATCATTAAACCATCAAAATTCAAACTATGAAACTAGTAAATTTATTGATGAATTAGATTACAACACTCAAAAACCTATCTATCATCAACCTAAAATTCAAAAATTCCCTTTTTTTTATTCAAAGGGAAGAATAAAACACGCATTGCAAATACATAATACAGCAAAATAGGGCAAAAACGATGCCACAAACATAATCTTGAATCAGGAAAAATAGTTCGAGCTAGCAATGCAGCTTTATATCCCTGAAAAATCCCAGCCAGAGCTCAGAAAAACAAAACAAAATACTTAAAAAATCTAGATAATAAAGAAGAACAGTGACAAATAAATACGTGAAAAATCGCACGAACGCGAACAAAACCAAGAACTCAAAATGCAGCAAGGAATAAAATGAAAAAGCCACCGATCAAAACCCTACCCAGGCAATGCAGAGAGAGAGATAGATGGATAGAGAGAGAGAGAGAGAGAGAGAGAGAGAGAGAGAGAGAGAGAGAGAGAGATGCACACGTACCATAAACGAGAGAGAAGACTTCCTAGATCCGATGCGGACAAGATCATCGAACGAAGCTTCTCATCGAAAATGAAAGCTCGTCGAGATCTTGCCGAAACTGAAAATAAATGAGAGAAGCAGAGAGAGAGATATAGAGAGAGAAAGAGAGGGCGGGAGACAAGGATGGATTTTACAGCTAAAACTCTCAGCGAATATAAGGGCGAGGGAAGGAAACGAAAAAATAAATTACTTTGTTTTTTTAACATAATAAAACAAACAACAACAGAAAGTTAGGAAAAAAACTGGAGACGGTTTTATTTTCCACGTTGGGCCGTTCAGAATTGCGACACTAACAGCCGAGTGGCAATCCAAATAACTTAAACCGTCGTGGTCGACTCTTTTATTTCCGGTCCAAGCGGTTCAGACCTTCAAGGTCTGAGTCTACTTAATAGTTAACAACTTCTCTTATAAGGTCTGAGTCTACTTAATAGTTAACAACTTCTCTTATCAGTTATGCGGGAAGCTATTTCTAAACTTTAGTACGATTTTCATATTACCCTAAACTTTTATATGCATTTAAATAAATGTTATTTTTATTTAATAATATTTTTTAATACCCTAAACTCCTATAATCACTAAAATAAATATATTTATCTAAAGGTTGTAAACAATTTGGATTACGTATCTCGATGTGCACAAATCTTAATCTGTAGTGAAAGATCTTTATTGAATTGGATAATGTCCCACGTCAAAATATGTGATTACTAGAACTACATATAATAAGAACGAGAGGAACTCAATTATAAGAAAGTATTCCACATGTGAATTTTCTTAATGAGTAAGAAGGAGGAGTCTTTTATATATAGAAGACTAAATTCATTTCCTCTTAAGACTCTATCTCTTAAAATCATTAGACATTCGCATTTTTTATCAAACATAGACGTCCTATTAAATAGGGACCATAGAAATGGATCGGGCCAACTAAGTTGACCAATTTCTAAAATCCAACATTAGCAAATGCTATTTTCTTCAAATAAACAATTAATTATTGTTGTGATAAGTGCTCTCATTGAGTCACTCATTCAATTAATGCTTGTCCAAAAGCACAAACTGGGCGAAACGCAGCCTAAATCAGATGAATGAACTTCGCGTTTTTTTTTTTTTTTTTTGAATAATAGATGAATGGAAAAACTGGTCAACCATTCAGGGAGAGAAATCTTACGTCGTAAAGAGCAAGTTGAAGATAAATCGTATTTAAAACACATTCAATTTTAAGTTACGTGGGGTCCACTAGAGAGGTTGAAGATAAATCGTATTTAAAACACATTCAATTTTAAGTTACGTGGGGTCCACTGGAGAGGATAATGAGCCCCGCCGGAGAGGGACTGTTGAAGGATGACAGGGTATATTCGAAATTTGACGAGGCCTTTTGATGCTCCGTCGGTGGAAGGTTTTGCTATTGGCCCGCAAAACACGTTCGTGGTCTATATTAGGTATTTATGAATCATGATCTTTTGTATATGTAGTGGGTCCCGCAAGAACTTTTTCTCATTGTATGCCTTTGAAATGCATGAAACTACTAAGTTTCGCTTTCGGGTCAAGATCAACCCACCAACGGTCCACGAGACCCACAACTAGAGTAAGCAACGGATTCAACTCAATTGTACCATGGCCCATCAAGATTAGGAAATCTATGGTGGGACCGAATGAGGATCTTATGTGATCACAAAAAGTTGACACGTATTTTAGGGGCCCCACCAGGTTAACCTTTTTTCTTAGGATTTTAAAGATTACAGGTCACTCTTCTTAATGGACCTATCTATAGACACATGTTGGCGACTTCACTGGTTGGCGACTTCACTGGGAGTCTGTTGTTATTATCTTTCATTTTCCACATACCTGCTGTTTCTAGCTCATCCTTGTTTCATGGAACCGTCCACTTCCCACATTGCATCCCCAATACAAATATTCTTGAGCAGCATCCTTTGCAGGATCCTATTCCTTCTCTTCAGAGCCCTGAAGAGACGGCTACTTCTCTTAGGGTCACTATTACTGCTCTACAGGCACAGCTAGATGCTCTGCCCAGCAAGTCTGTTTCTATCCCTCCAGTAAACGCCCCTACTATCGCTCTTTCTTCAAACATCCCCTATCATCATCTGCACCTAAACCAGGCTTCGTCACGATAGTTGATGTTCAGGTTCTCTTGCTGAAGTCTCAGTCCAGGGATACGGACTGAATAAGCAGCGGTTTCCGTCCTCCGTATCCGGAGACTCTGCTACATTTGCCCTACCCCAAAGATTACGAGGCTCCTACCTTCCCTCAGTTCTCAGGGTAGACTGGGAACGTTAGGGAGCATGTTAGCTGCTTCATTGAAGCGTTGGGGGCCTATGCAGGCAACAAGGAACTCCG
>JAUPMG010064534.1:0-13398 GCA_031762675.1 Pachysandra terminalis | reverse complement strand
TTGGTCGATACCGATCCGTACCGGCCGGTCCGAACCTGGACCGGAAGGGACCGGTCCGGTTCCAACCCGCGATACAAGCCTTTGTATCGCCGGGTTATGGACCGGTGGTCCGATGACCGGTTCCGCCGGTCCCTCCGGTCCGGCAACCTGTCCTGTCGGTCCCTTCGGTCCGCCGATCCTTCCGGTCCGGCAACCGGTCCGTCCGGTTCGGTGACCGGTCCAGCCCGATCTGAAATTTTTGAATTTAAAATTTTTTTTTTCCTGTACCGGCTCCAGATCGACAGGTACCGGTCCGTACTAGCGATCCTGACCGGAACCGGTCCGGCGACTGGTTCCGGTATTTAAAATCCTGGGTGGTAGTGGTGGGGTGGTTAAAGTCATTTTGTGTTTTAAAAGGTAAAATCGTCTTATTATCATTTATTTTGACTGGAAGTGGTGTCTCTACCATTAAATTCAAAACTCAAGGGTGTCATTGCCATTTCAAAAAACACAAGGGTCTATCTGCCAGTGTCAGAAAACTGAAAGGATGTAAGTGCAATTTACCTTTTTTTTTTTTTAGGTGGAAAGATAAATCGAGATCGATCGATAGTCAAGAACAGAACCAACACACGTTGTCAAAAGCGCTATTGTGAAGGCTATTTTCGTCTTACAAAAAGTAAAGTCGGATTCTCTAATTCGGTCGGATCATCTCAGATGCAGACCCGACATGATTCTCTCAGGGTTTATATCTGTAATGATCCAATTGATTATTACATTTTTTAATTGTTCTTTGGGGCCCGACCCAAGAGTTCCTGGTTTCTAGACTGTAAAAACGGGTCAGTTTTATGGTTCATACTTCATACGTGTTCTGCTTTTGAAAATGATTGAGAACTCTCTCAAGCGATTTTAATCATTTGATTTCATTATGGTATCCAATTTGGATAATTTGGCTGCAATTTTTGGTTAAATTGTTTGAAATTTTTTTGAAAAATTGAATTTATGAGAGTACAAATTTGTTTAATCACTCCTTTAATATTTGGCATTGTTGGAGATATTACATGAATCGATCTAATTGGCTAATTTGTATGGGCCGACCCAGATTTTCTATAGGAGACATCAATACTAGGCATGGAGTCTAGTGTGTGAAACTCTTCTTATTATTTAGGAGGTTCAGTCAAATTAAGAGTGGAGTTGAGTCTTTTATATTAAAAAGAACACAGAATCATACGTGATTTCCATCTCGAGCATTCTCTCTCTCTCTCTCTCTCTCTCTCTTTTCTTTTCTTTTTTGTAAAAACTCTCTCTAGATTTGGTTGTTTCTAGAGCTCCATACGACAACCCTTAGTTGATTGAGTGTTGGCAATTGACATCCTTGCGTGGTTCTAGTAATCACATATACTAATATAGAACATTATCCGATTTGATAGAGATTTTTCGATGCATTTCCATAAAGATCTTCTGTTGCAGATCCAGATTCGTGTGCAAAGAGGTACGTGATCCAATTCGCATTTGCCTTCATGCATCAACCTTTTTATAGCTAAAACTTGCTCAATAGTTTAGATTTCAAGTAGGGTTGTAAACAAGGTTAACTTCGCCCAACTTGACTCAAACATGTAAACCTCTTGCTCAAGCTTTTTAAAAAAATTTGGGCTCAAGCTCGTAAAAAGGCTTCGCTCAAATCCAAATGCATTAGTAGTAGAGTTGATGACTATTATTATGCCGTATAAAATATTAATATTGATATATAATATAAGATGTATAGGGTTTAGAGTGTCAATTTTGTATCGGATACCAGTCCTTTCAAAATCGATACGCATCAATTTAACATTTATCAGCCAATAGCTTTACCACTAGGTTCCTATCGACCATCCTCAAAACCAACAACATAACGATATCGGAATACTTAAATGCTTTCAACAGGCAGATGAACATAAAAGAGTACCTAATAGTTTGATCCCTAAATTTCATTTTCCACAAGTGCAGAATACATAAACTAACGACTAAATTGGTGAAAAACTATAATTTTTCTATTAAATTGCTTCCATATCTTGAAACCACTAGTAAAATGAGGGATGGAGCATTCTACATAAAGAACTAAGTTGGTTAAAGGAACTAAATATGAGAGACTAATTGTACACCTATAAATGATAAAACTGCAGGAAAATTAAGGGATTGGAAGACTATTACAACATGTTCTATACAATCTCAACCCCAAATAAGTGTATAAGTTACCTGAGATTGATATGACAGTCCTTTGAGAGCAGCAGCTTATATAGATTATGTACCGAGGTTCCGTTTCGTAACTTCCATCTTCACCAACAGATCTTTGATATCCGCTTCCATCCTCATCTTCATACTTGAGTATTCCAACTGAGCTCTTTCTAGAGCCTCAAGTTCTTCTAGCTTTAGTCTACGCCTTTCCTCGGCCTCAGCCAGACGTAACTTCTTGATCCGGCTTGCATACTCTTCGTCAATCTTTTCGCTCTTGGCAACCGCAATGCGTTTCAGGCCTTCGGCTTCTCTTCTTGCGTCATCGGCTCGTGATTGGAACATTTTAGCCTCTGCCTGCTTGATTTTTACAACGCACTCCAAATCATCCATGACGGGTTTCTTCTCGGCGCTCATCTGCAACTCCGAATCCCCACTGTGCCGACCCACCCGACCCCAATCGAAACTGGGAAGAGCACTGCTTGCACGTTCCATGCGAGGTGGGGTCTTTTCGGTAGAGGCAGAGATAAGCCACATGGCTTCCTGGCTCAGCCCACCGATCCCATTGTTCCCTTCTCCTTGGTGGTTCTTAGAGGGCAGTTCCTTGGAAAATGTAGAAGTATCACCAACTTTGGCATCACTATCTGCAATCAGGGAAATTGGAAAGGATCGGCAATTTCATGATTTATTATTCAGAACAAAGTATAGGACACAGCATGCCCATATTTAATCTTCAATCCTATTTGATCAAGATTTTGTCCCCATAAAATTTCTAGAATGAAAGTAAAGAGGCAATCCAGTTTTTCAGTTAGAATGGATAACAAAGTTTGCAAATCCCGACCAACAGCTCTGTGTTGATGATTAAAGAAGCGAAATAAAAAAAAACAGTTCCACGTGTTGAATCAACAATTAATATTGTTTGAACCACATAGAAATGAGGAAGCAAAATACTTATATATTATTTATGTCAGCACAAGCTCAAAACAATGGACTGTAGAATTTATACAATGTTAGATGTTAAAAGTTTTAGATCAATTTATAAGATTATTAGATGCTAGAAGTTTTTGACCACTTTACAAAATTATGCTATGAATTTGAAGTTTCACGCTCTTATGTTCGCAGAAAGAGTATCTAAAGCTACACACTATACAAATGAAATACAGTCTCTCCCTTCCTGCAGCTATATTATATCTTGGATGAGAGGACCAGAGAGGTGTTAGCCATAAATGCATTAAAGACATCCACCACTAGAACGAATAGAAAGGGAGATAGAGGATCGCCCTGCCTCAAACCATGCGATGACTCCATCTGACCATGCACACTCCCATTCCACAAGAAGGAGAACACCACGTTACTCGCACAACCTGTAACCCACCGCCTCCATCTAACCACGAAACCTTTCCAAAGAAGAACCTGATCCAAGAACTACCATTTCACCCTACATACGCCTTCTCTAGACCTAGCTTGCACACCAAAACCTGTCTCCCCCTCTTCTGCCATTCCTCTACGACTTCGTTTGTTATAAGGGCACTATCAAGGATCTGCCTACCAGCAATAAAGGCACTCTTAGACGATGACACAATCCCTCCAATCCAATCACCCCCTTAAGTCGCATCACTGGGACATTAGCAATAATTTTGTAGAGGCTAGTCGTCAAGCTAATAGGCCAAAAATCCTTAATCTCCCTAGCACCTTTCTTTTTCGGGACTAGAGCAATGAATGTAGCATTAGTCATCCTACTTACAATCCCATTCACATAAAATACTTCAAATACCCCCATAAGCTCAAGCTTGACCGAATCCCAGCAATCCTGAAAATATGCAATCGTGAACCCATCAGAACCATGGGCTTTGTCCCGATCTAAACTCCAAATGGCAGATCTGATCTTCGGTTCCTCAAATGGTCTCTCTAACCAGGCACATTGGACATCAAACAACCTACCACCCCCAAGCTGAGAAATATCAAAACAGAATTCCTATTCCGAGCTATAAAGCTTCTGATAAAACTCACATAGATTAGAGACTAAAGGCGTCCTCAATAAACTCCCCATCCACTTGAACCCCAGAGAGTGTTGGATTTCACCGTACCAAGAGCCACTCTATAAAGCTTTTGTCTCCTTTTGTTTTTTTAAGTCCACCTCAGACTTTTTGTACATGTTTTAAATGCTCTTTGATGATATATATACATGCACTGCTATGTTATCCATCAAAAAAAAATTGCTCTCGATTTTTGTCTCCAGCTAATCTCTTCCTGACTTAAAACTGACTCAAGTTCACTTTTGGCCACCAACCTCCCCTCAAATTTCAAGCTTAACAAAGGCCGAGATTGCTCTAATCTATCTAGACGCCCAATGGTCGCCATATGAAGACTCTTTCTAGCGCCTAACAGTCCAAAAACAATTCCATTCCACTCATTCACTCTGATTTTCACATGTTTAATAGATTTCATGAAAGAGGCACCTTTACAATCAGAGCTACTACGAGCCTCTTTGGACCACCAATCCTGGACCTTACTCTTAAAATCCCCAACTGACAACCACATGTTCTCGAACCTAAATAGAGATGGCCCCCGCCTCCGTGACTCCGATGACATCAATATAGGGCAATAGTCTGAGGTGGTCCTCTCAAGTGCTGATTGGACCACCTCAGGTTAATGAACATCCCACTCTAATGACACCAAACATCTATCTAGACGACTCCAGATCACATTATCTTGACAATTTGACCAGGTGAACCATCCCCCACTCAACGGATAATCAATCAAACTGAAGGATTGAATGAACGAACCGAACTCCTTCATACCCTGATCAATTGACCCTCCATTACTTCCCTTTTCCAAATTCCGCACATTAACATCCCCAAAAATCATCCAAAGACCCGACCACCCTTCACATAAACTCCCGAGCTCGTCCCAAAACTCAACTCTCCTACTCGAGCAATTTTTGGCCATAAACCCCTGTGAATAACCAAGCGAAATGATCGTCTAAGTTATTCAAAATAACTAATACCGAGAACCGCCCCACCCTAAAGACATTCCCACTGACCGACCCCACATCCCAAATCACTAGTATACCTCCTGACGCACCTACAGAAGGCAAAGCTTGCCAATTTGGGGTACCGACATCCCATAAGGACCTAACTAGACTATTCCAGATCATTCCTTCTTAGTCTCCTAGAGGACCAAGACATTAGGTTTTAGGGACTGGCATAGATCCCTCACTGCCTGCCTTTTGTGACTTATACCCAAACCTCTAATGTTCTAACTAAGAATCTTCATTGGGGAAATAAATGTGCTTTCGCCCTCGTTCTCCTCCTATAGTATTGCATGATCGCCCTAATGTTACGGACGCGTAAAGAACAGCCAACCAACTGACCCATCCTATTCTTTCTAAACCGACTAACTGCCACGACCAAAGGAATTGGAAACCCATTCCCATCGACGATTGACACTCTGAACAAACGAGCGATATCTTCTACCCCAACCCACTCGTCTAAATATCCCTCAACACGATCCCAATACCCATCACACCTCCCATCCTCCACCACACCCAGAGGAGGAACACTCACACTTTGGGAAACATCTCTATCAAACAAACACTGAGATGAGGCAACCTGTGAGATGAGGCAACCTGTCTAGACAGTAACGTGAGAAGTGGGGAAGCAGAAGCATAATGAAATTCACAATTAGTTTCGAAATCCCCGAAAACTAAAGGATTTACCCCATTCCATAGATCTGCCACACCCAGGTTTGTGGATACAAAATTGATGAAGGACGCGAAAGAAGGTAAAACTGAATGCAACGCACCACCAAAACGGGGAACGGTTGAGGACATTCTGAAGAGCAGCCCGTACGATAGCGCACAGAAAACCGGTCTGAAGTCCAACGAGTCGGAAGCAAAGAGAGATTGCCGCGATCGACTATCACCCACCAAAAAGCCAGAAATAGTAGCATAGATAAAGAGAGACCAATCACCCATCTAATCGAGCCGAAAAGCAACTAGAGAGGAAGAATTTGGCCTTCTATGAACAGACCCATCTCCAAATCTGCCAAAACAGTCGTTCTGGTCATACGAGTGTACTCGCCCTTCTGGAAAAGAAGCACAGTCTTCAACACCTACCTTGCTCTCTTTCGCCTCCGACTGATTAACAATGGTTGTATCTGAAGCATAACTATAGTGACCCAGATCCTAAATCGTAATTAACATGATTTAATTATGATTTAGATGATATTAACTTTAAAGAGGGGTTTACCATGAACCATAGGACTTAAATTTAAAATAGGGCTTAATGGTAATTAGGTGGAAGTATGGGATAACTTATTAAACTTTATAAATTTCAGGGATATAGGGCCTTGGGCCCAACGTGTACAATAGGAGGGGACATGAGATGGTCTTATGGCCCATAGGATGAGGTAAGGATATATTAGTCATTCCACTTTTGAATTTGAATTCAGCAACTAAGAGATAGAAGGAAGTTCCCATAACCCCACGACTCCTTCCAAATAGGGACGTGCGTACTAGGGGAAGCTTCTGTTTGAATCATATGACCCAATGAGAAGCCAAGGAGGGAAAAACCAGATTTGGAGTTTTCGGCCATTGAAGAAAAACAGGAGAAGAAGAAGAGAGAAGAATGAGAAAAAGGAAGAAGAGCATAAGGAAAAGGCTGTGGTGATCTTACAAGGTCTTAGAAGTTGCAGAAAAAGGGATTGAGAAGAAAGAAGTAGGTGTTTCCTTGGTTATTAGTCTAAGCACTTTTATAGGAATATGATAACAGTATTAGATATGTTGATTAGGTTGGATTGCATGAGAAATATGATAGGAATACATGAGATATGATTCGTTTACTAAGATTCAATATGGATTGATTTGTTATGATGTTAATATGATTTGTGTGATAATAGGATGACCTAATACATTTTTAATGCTTATGGATGTATTGGGTGTATAGAACATTGAGTAGATTGTGTTGTTATAAAATCTGTGATTTCCGGAGTTTAAATTGTGTTTTCGTGATAAAATATGGAAGGCACGAACATGAGGATGAACCGAAACCTTCGGCCTGACCCTCGGTCGACCGAAAGTTGCAACCGAAGCCCAATAAACCCAATCTTTGGAGGGTAGTTAGGTAATAGCCTCGATAATTTGAGTATGATGTTAGTTTTGCTTAGAAATGTGTGTAGGAATGTTTGTGCAACAAAATCACTCTATGTGCTTCTGTTTTGGTGTGTTGTGAACTGTTATGATATGTTTTAGTCTACGGGACTATGGATGAGTAATACTTGCGTAATATGATGGTATATAAGGTATTAGTTAGTGTGGGTACGCCTAGAGTGTGAATTACTTGTGTTTTGTGCGAGGTCCCTAGTGACCAGGTGTAAGTTTTCTGGGTGTGATCCTATAAGGCTCACTGCGTTGTTTCGGAACTCTCCTTAGGGAGGAGAGTCTGTTGATTATGTGTGTTGTGTTTTTACAACTCCTAGGAAGGTCTGATGTGTTGGTATTGGTACAAGTCTGTTAGGGTGAATTCTACCAAGGGCTAACTTGTCCCCTAAAAGGATATGAGGTAGTTCTACCATGAGTTAACTTGTCCCCTAAAGAGAATGTGGTGGTTTCTGCCATGGATTAACTTGTCCCCAGAAAGGAAATGTTATGGTGATTTCCTACCTTTGGGTACCCAATCCCTGAAAGGAAATGGTTTGTGTTGTGGCACATTCCTTGGGTAATATTACTTGAAGGAGATGTGGGTGTGATTTCATGGTTAGGTTAGGCCTAACAATCTTGCACAGCATGCACTTCATCATCTTCACTCCATCATGTGCACAGTCCATCATATCATTCATCTCATAATCATTTTGTATGTGTTTGCCATTCCATCATTTGATTGCCTTGTGTTATGTGCATCTTCTTTGTTGTGTATTTGTGATGTGAACCGCTTGTGATGATTGGATGTTGCGAGTGTCTGTGAGTAAGGACTATGAGGATTTATGGTTTCATGAGAGGTGTTTCAGCACGAGTAAGATCGTGAGTTATGGTTATGTGAGTTGTGTCTCAGCATGATTATGATCATGGAAATTGTGGATTTATGTGATGATTGTGTTTTGTTAGAATTATGGTTTATTGTGATGGTATGTGAGAAAGTTAGGAAATGCCATGTCTATTAATATGATATTAAATTATGTGTGTGGTGGATGAGTTGACAAGAATGTGATATAGGACGGTATTATGTGAAATGATATATACTATTATGAGGTTATTGTGTGAGACTGACTATATGCTTAATATTGTGGATGTTGTGATATATATATATGTATTGTGTGGAATGTGCATGGATATAGATGTTGTCATGTAACTATGAAATTGTTTAGAGTAGTTTCCATGAATTACCTATTGAGCCCCCAAAGCTCACTCCTACTTGCAACAGGTTATCCACAAGTGTGATGGCTGGACTTGAAGAGCAAAAGAGTGCTTGATGGACAATTGCTGATATGGATTTTATAAACAATGTCATTTCATTTACTTTAATTTATGGATTTAGATTCATTTGTTTTGACCCAGTTGGGCAATTTTTAGTTGGTTTGGAGATTATGATGGTTTATGTTAGGATTAATTAAGTTTTAAATTTATGAGACTTCCGTTGGTTTATAGAATGTTCTGTTGGACCGTGTGATTGGTTTTGATTGGTTTGGCCGCATCCAAGATGTGAATCCGAAGGTTATTCCCTTGAAAATCCTCGAGATTCCATAACTTGGATTCGGGGCGTGACAATAACCCCCTCCTATGCACTACCAATCAAGACAGAAATCCCATTAGCTTGTCTTTAGTTTCAGCAATTTCACCCAACTTGCTAACAATGACTTAAAAACTATCAGTAGCACTCTGTGAAGTTATAAATTGAAGAGCTAATTAAGGGATAAGATTCCCTTTTATGAGAATATTCCCTCCTTGATTTGAGATAAAATTAAGAGAGGCTCTCTCCTTGATAGGGGTATTTGATTAGAGATCTTTGAGACTAAACGAGATGGTGACACTTGTCACCATCTCAGAGAACGGAGAACCTACTACACACCTATACAAACTCCCAAGAGGCCAAGGGTTGGTATTTTTCACTAGTTAACACCAATGACTGTGTGAGAGAGAAAGAGAAACAACTTGTAGGAAATGAAATCTCTGCAAAGAATTCCTTAAGAAAGAGAGAAGGGAAAAAAACTTGAGTTGCCTTTGTGAGAGGAAATCCTAGAGGTGTTGTCAATCGACTTGTGCATCTCCCATTGTCGAATCATAGCCATGACTTACCTTTCATGCCTTCTCGACCCGCTCCCCTTTTACTCGATTCAAGCAACGTCACAGGAACGGCCGTATTATAACAATTTAGGCCGGATACAGATCTAGCTGCCACGATCCAGATCTACATGGGAAGACATGTCAGCGTCCGCAAGCACGTGGACCATGTTCATATAAAAAACACCCACACCACTAAACAATACTAATTTTACTTTGTTTAGCATCTAAAACGACCCTTCTGTAAGTAGGCTAGACAGATTCTTTATTTCACTGGAACAGAAGACCACATCTCTATACTGTCAACTGTTTAGAAATTTGTAGTGGGCCCAACCCCTTTAGACTCGCAAACAATGTGGTATTGTGGTCAAGAATCCCAAAAAGTTTGGGATTTGGCTGAGTACTACTCGAGTTCCATTTTCAGAGTATATATGGACAAAGCTTATGATCATCTCAATTGGAGTTTCTTGGACTAATCTTGGAACAAATGGGATTTGGGTATTCAACAGTGTTTCCAATTTCGTCGACATGTTGACATTTTTTGAGGAATCGACACGACATTTCTAGGAAATTGTTAGATTTCCAAAAAATCCTCACGTCATGAGACAAGAGGTAAAAAATTTTAAAGGCCCACGTGTCCATGTGTCGGCCATATCTCTTCTAGCTAAGGCATGTTTTGGGGAGATGTCGCACATTTCGTGAGACATCTCCCCAAAACACATTCTTCTCTCTTTCAAGAGTAGGTTTTTCTCAGATCTACGACTATATACGTGATTTTTTGCCAACATTCTTGTCGCAACACGTCACACGTGTCGGCCATATCTCTTCTATTCTTTGCATTATGATTTGTAAATTGTAAAAATCAAAAAAAATATTAAACATTATTAACAAAATAATTAAAAGTTTAGAAAAATGATTAGCACTACTTCACTTGTTATTTACTGAAAATTTATATGCTTGTTGCTTAATTGGATTTAGTATTACTTTTTGTACAGCTGAGCTGACAACTCGACAACGTCAACATGTAACCCCTTAACTAGTGGTCTTCATTAAGGGAGTGTGTGTGTGTTTTTTTTTTTTCCGCATATTTTGATGTATTTAGGACTCAATGTCGCGACATGTGGCACGACATGGCCCTGCGACATGTTTTGCGACATCAACAACTCGAACCTTGGTATTCAGTGGAGGAAGTTGATGAAAGCTTGTTACTCAATAGAATCTATTATCATAAATGGAAGTTCTTCGGGATCTTTGGCAGTTCAAGAGGCTTAAAAAACTGCACTGAAATTACCGATGATTATCCATCTAAAGCCTGCCAATAATACTCTCATCATGTGCCAGGACTCCATTTTAGGATCCAAAGGTGTATCCCCATATAATTTGAAATGAGTTATAGGTCTGAAAAAATAGAAATTTGCAAAGAATGAGGTCAAGCTAGCTTGCGTTTGGGGCATGGTTTCAAATATCGTTCACTAATGGTATCAACTGGAAATTACTAGTATTTACAAAGGGAAAATCAAGATACGAGATCAAAATGGTTCAGGGAACACGGTTGAGTATAATACCTGGTATCAATCTGTACATGAAGTATTTTACATTTTGCCAAAATTTGGTAAAATTGCACTGAAATTTCGTTTTATTGCCCCTTTGGACATGATATCTATAGGGGAATTTCTTCTTCTTCTTTTTTTATTTTTTATAATGATATTGGTTATATTTTGGGAGAATTATAACCAATATCTCGACATATCACCGATATTAGCAATATGTTACTGTTTTCTTTAATAAAACTTATTGATATAATCGAAATGGGGGAAATATTGGTTATATTTGGGTTATTTTCTGTTCTGGTCCAAGGGTATTTTTGTACTTTCTCATCTTTAGCATAAATATGAGTTAAGGTGAAGGGGCTGATTAAGTTGCCTAAACCTAATCTCTAATCTTTCTCTCTTTCTCTTCTTCTCCTTCTCTAACCCTAACTCTTCAATATTTTCACTTTAACTACTTCCATTATCTTGGATAAATCATCTAATAAAGAGAGGGAGACTGACTAAGATGTGGTTCATAGGTGATAGGACTAGAGCTGGATGGCTTAAATGGAGATACACTTCTAGAGTTTTATGTGATAGATATAATCTGCTCAAGCTAAAAGAGGAAAATTTTTATATCACAACTATTAGGCATGCTCTGCTCAAGCTAAAGGAAGAAAATTTTATAAGACAACTATTAGGCATGCTATAGCGTATAAAGCAAAATGTTGGTCAACCAAACAGGTAACATATTCATAGGATAAGTGCTGTTGAGATGAGGATGTTAGGATGGATGTATGGAAATACTAGGAGATATAAGATAAGGAATGACCTATCACAAAGCGAGTAGAAATAGCCCCAACAGAAGATAAGATAAAGTAGGTTAAGATGGTTTGGACATCTTAAACAAAAACCTAGAGAGACACTTGTGAGAAGGTAAGAGGGACTGAATATTGAGACGCTTGTGAGAAGGTACGGGTGACTGCATACTGAAGGATCTAAAAGGATGAGACCTGAATGGAATTGAACAGAAATTATTTAAATTAATTCATCAACAAATAGAAATGATTTAAATACACATAAATCTAACTGAAGATACCAATTTAAAATTAAAAAAAAAAAATCTAATAACCCCTTTGTTATTCATCAAAACATATAATCTGACTGAAGACATGGTTTTTGACATATTAGGATGGCTGAGGAGGAATCTTGTTGCCAACCCAACTAGTTGAAATAAGGCATTTTGTTGTTGATTCTGGAAGTTGCATTCCAAAATTTGAATATAAATTGGAAACTGTGGTTTAAACAGGAGCTAAAAGCAATAAGTGTATTTAGCACTAGAGTAAACAGCTAAATGACATTGCAGATAGACTCGCCAAGGCCGGAGTGTTGAGAACATTTGTTTTTGTGGTAACTGACCAAACCCATTGAATACTAAAACACTTAAAGTTCAGGATCTAGATCAACCAACAGGGGGGACATCAATCTCAGCCAGAACATGATCCGGCTGAGATGGTTATCTACACATCAATTCAGAATTTTTATTAAGCTAAGACAATTCTTTCTTTTTTCCTTTTAGGAAGGGCAGAGGTGCTTCTAGATATGTTCTAATGCTTTTACAACATTTATTTTTGTGGTAACTGACCAAACCCATTGAATACCAACACACTTAAAGTTCAGGATCTAGATCAACCAACAGGGGGGCAACAATCTCGGCCAGAACATGATCCGGTTGAGATGGTTATCTACACATCAATTCAGAATTTTTATTATGCTAAGACAATTCTTTCTTTTTTCCTTTTAGGAAGGGCAGAGGTGCTTCTAGATATGTTCTAATGCTTTTACAACATCCTTACTCTTTCTAGAATTTAAGGCACACATAATTTCTATGCCCTTTTACCTAACTCTCCTTGCAAAAATAAGGACAATGGCGGATTGAATTTGGGTAATACTATGGACCGAAATACAGCTCTTTTGGCTAAATGGCTTTGGCGGTTCAACAAGGAGAGCGAAAATCTGTAGGGCAAAGTGATTGTTAGCAGGGTATACAATGTCGGCGACATGTCGCCAATTCTGAGGTGGGCGACACGAAATCAAGGTATAAATCGCTTTACCCTAATTTTGGCGATATGGGCAACATGTCAGCGATATGGGGGAAAATTTTCAACTTTTTTCGATATTTCCCCCATGTCCCTCGACATGGGGAAATTTTTCATTTTTATTTTTTAATTTTTTAAAAAATAAAATAAAATGTTAGTCTATTCTTGAAAGGACCACAGCTCTGAGTTCGTACGCTTTCCATTAGCCTGACAATCCGGCTCAGTCTTTTTGTCCGCCAGTCTTTCACTTGTGTCTGATGGCATCTGTAATAGAAAGAGACTCGCAGGCATTAGCTTTCCAGCAGTC
>JAUPMG010064523.1:0-13398 GCA_031762675.1 Pachysandra terminalis | reverse complement strand
TAGCGAACGCTTTGCACCAGGAGCTTGTTCTGGCATGAGTTCTCCATGAGGACATCTAATAGAAGCTGTCGGTCCAGTATCAGCTTCACATGGAGAATCAACATTTTTTCTCCGTAACCACTGTAGCAACCTATAAACAGAGCACCAGACTAGCATCAATTCAAATCTGTCAACAAGATCCGCACATAAAATTGCAAGCAAAATGTTGTAACAGACCCAATATAGCTATATGAATAATATCAGATAGCAAGATACAAAAACTTTTGCCTATGCAGACCTAGACTGGAAGAGAAACATGTTCAAATCAAGCAAAAGCAATGATGTTCATTACTGTCATATAAAAACAGTAATAAATTTTTCTATTGAAGGTAAAGAGATGAAGGTGGTTCAGTATTTCCCTTTGTTTGTAGATTGGGAGGTAATTGCCTGATTACTAAGGAAATGACTTTGAACACTGAGTGACCCATTAAGCACAGATATAAGCATTAATGATTCATATATATATATAAACATTAAGAGTCAAACAAACAGAGAGTAAAAAGATATAGTAATTTTCACAACCATACCAGGATGGGCATCTTAAAATTTGGCGTCTCTTAGAGCCTATTTTAAAAGAGAATTTGAGTCAGCATCATCATTTTTGCACTTGTGTCAGAGATAGCAGGTGGCTCCTATTCACTAATCTCTAGATCCAAGGGGAGGGACCTGAGGGTATATTGCGGATTTGCCCTTTATATCGGGATAGAGTATAAGTTGTAACCCTAATTCGTTTTTGACATAGTTAAAACTTCTTTTCTCCCGTGGACGTCGGCTTTGCCAAACCACGTATATTTGTGTGCATTGTTTTGATCTTCGTTTTTACTGTGTTTATTAATATTGCTTGATCCCGAATCCCGATCAACAACTTGTTATCAGAGTTTAAATTCAATAAGAGACCGGACAGGATGAGGTGGTTGGGGAACCAAAAGGGGGCCTTCTCAATAGATCAGCTTATCTATTTCTTAGCCAATCAAAAGCTTGGAACGGTCCATTCAATCTGATTTGGAAGGCATCGGTCCCCACAGGGGTGGCTTTCTCTGTGAACAGTTGTATTGGATAAATCCTCATGCTTGACCATTTGATCAACAGAGGATGGGCAATGCTGAACTGAACAGATGCTGTTTTTTTTTATGTACAGCTCAATCGGTTACATATTAGCTTCTTCAATGTAACAAACCTTCTCAGGTGTGGCAGCTTGTCATCAAGAAGTTTGGGTATCATCAGATGTGGCTTAAGCATATGCTTGACATGTTTTTAAGCTGGTCTTGGAAGCATGGTGGCCATTTTATGGAACATGTGCTCTTAGCGATTTGCTAGGGTGTATGAAAGGAGAGGAACAGGACTTTTGACAGGGTGACAAGTGACATCACATCTCTACTTAGTAAAATCATAGGGCTATTGTTCTAGTGGGCATTTATTCTACCTGAGTTTAAAATTATGATTGGATTTTCTTCAGGTGGGAGTCGGGGTGGTGCTAGTAACAATGGCCAGCGTTTTAAGTTTCAGTGGCATGCCAAAGGTAGCTACACAAAATTTTGAGGAAAACTGAAATTTCGCCCATTTCCGCTGACATTTTGACATGACGCAATATTTCACTTCATTTCAGTGACATGGAGAAATTTCGCACGTTTTGGTAGAAAATTAATATTTTTTATTTTTTTTAAAATTAAACATATATTTATATATGTATAAAAATTAATATGCCATGAATAACTAATGTAAACCTAATTAAAAAATTTAGTAATAAAAAGCTAATTTGGCTAATTATTCCAACTTCTAATTGCCAAGTAATTAATTATATAATCTGTTTTTAATTTAAAAATAAAAATGTAAAGTTCTTTTTAAAGGTTATAAAAAATATATTCACAAATAAAGGAAGGTTTGAAAAAGGTTAATAGCCAATTACCCATTCCCGCTAGTGAGGATGATAGAGAAAACTATGAGCCAGCTGAGCACTCCCTCTGGATGTGATGCATCCATGTACTAGGACTTGATATTGGATTATACTGAACCTTTTTTTTTTTTTTTTTTTGTGTTTTATAGAATTATTTGACTACTATTTTCATTTTCATTGTATATCTCTTTCTTCCATGTTGACGATATTTAGTCATGTTAGCCTTGATATACGCAGTATGCTTCTATTTTATCACATTTTGAGTTATTTTCAAGTTATTATCTCTTATTTAGATCTTTATAAAACTTCACACTGTAATTCAATCATTGAGGCATTATTTCTCTATATTTCCCCTACATAGTGAGCACGCCATACTTGCCTACACGTGTGAATCTCTATCAATTCATATTTTTTTTACCCTTATTTAAACACCCTAGAAATTAGAAACCGAAAATTCCACCTTTTCCCTCATCTCCCCCATTTTTCCCTGAGCTGGCAAAACATTCTGCCATGTCGACAAAATGTCGGTGAAATTTCACCATGTCCACCAGGTGAAATTTTCCTCAAAAGCCGAAATTTAAAACCTCAGCAATGGCTAGAAATCTTAACTGGTAGGCTTGGTAAGATCTATTTAGTTGGGTTGTGGTATACTTAGTGTTGGATGTACCAACCGCCAATGTGTATACTCCACGTGTACAGTAATTGATGCATCCATTTTTTGTATCATTGACTGTATATGCTTGTGGGCATTAAATATATATATATATATATATATATATAGGTATACATACACACACAACACACTTTTACCCATCCAAAAAATTAGAGATCGAGTAAGATCATGGTCAGATTTGACAAAACCCAAACAACTTGACTTACAGTTGAAGATTCAATTTTAACTCGTTCAAATGTAGATTTTAGTGACATACATCATACTTCCAAAAGGGCAGCTTTACCATTTTTCCAATAATTTTGTTTTTGTTAGTCAACAAAGAATTATATTATAAAGGGGTTAGAAAAGTACAGCAAAATGAGGGCAAAGAGCCCTCAAATAAAGAGAAAAAAGAAAACAAAAACTAAAACTCAAAGAGGTTAAACAGAAAAAGCGCTACAGACTAAATCAAAAGATCATCAACCCTCATCTCTAGAATAACCGGATCAAAGTAAAGATAGTCTTTGAAAGAACCAAGTCTGGCAAGTACATCCACCATCAAGTTGACTTCTTGCTTCACATGGTTGAAAGAGATATTCAATCCATTTGTGAAGGAAAGGCCCAAAGCAACAAAATGAAAAAACCTCCACGAACAGTCCCTACACCTACCAAACCAAGAGATCACATATCCAAGTGCCCCTCCACCATCAAGCCTTTAAGTCCAAGGTCTCAGCTCATAAGGCATCTCTCTTCTTAATGGGAATAGAAAAAACAAGGTGACACTCTCCCTAGTGGTCCCTAAACACACCACCAATCCCTGATAATGCAGGAATTCCAAGAAAGAACATCGACATTCACCTTTGTAACACCTATAGGCGGCGGAAACCATCGAGCAACCACCACTATCTTGGCCTCCTCCAACAAGATTATAGTTGACCAATCTCGGTAAATATCAGCAACAGAATATATCTTAAAACCAGGGAGAATACTAACCCAAGAGGCCACAATAAATCTAACTTCCACCACTAAAGACTGAAGTCTACCCTTATTAAGGTTGAAGACTCTCCTATTCCTTTCTCTCCAAACCATAGTGTTTAAACTCGGTACCGGATTGGGGATCGTCCCGGTCCGATACCGAGTTGGATCGGCGATCCAAACATTGTCTCGTTATTTAAAAAAAAAAAATCAGAAAAAAATCTCCATAATGCCCTTTGACCGATCTTATGTTTTATTTGATCTTAGGTTTTCTTTCTTTGTATAACAAAAATGAGAAGAAGAAGGAGAAGCCGAGAAGGAGAAGGATGGAATGGATTAGCAGATCCAGTTCAAGAAGAAGAAGGAGAAGAAGAAAAAGAAGGAAGAAAAAATAAAACCTAAGTCTCTCTCTCAGGCACCGGCGGCGGCGGTAAGGCTCTCTCTCTCTCTCTCTTTCTCTCTCGTCCAACTCTCTACCTCTCTTTCCCTGAAAGATTTCTCTGAAATTTTCAAGTGACCTGATTTTATCGACGTGATCGAGGCCTTCCTTGAATCGACGAACAACCTAACCCCTTCCTTCATTCGACGAACAACCAAACCCCTTCTTTCCTTGAATTGATGAAAAAACCTTCTTCAATCTTCAGTCTTCACAGTTCTAGAGTTTTCTTCCTCTCTTTTTTTTTTATAAAGATGTGGGTGGTCTGGACGATCTAAACCTTGGACCGGATGATCCAGTTTAGATCATCCGGTCTGACTCGCCGATTTCGAGACGAATAGCCCGATCTGTATCGGGTTCAGACCGAGTCGAGTATTTTGGGGTTTTTTTGGGATTGGTTTCAACTCGAAGATCGCCCCAATCCGATCTCGAGTTGGATCATCTGATCCAGACCGGGATCGGACAATCCTTTACACTATGCTCCAAACAAACCAAACAATCGCAAAGAAAAGCTCCCAATACATAGTTCTCCCCTTGGAAGACCAAAAGGGGAAACTCCACCAAGAAAAGAGCTCCGGAATGGAACTACGAAATGCCCAATTCACACCAACCAGCTGTAAGAAGAGCACCTAAATCTGATACGAAAATCTACAGTGAAGAAAAAGATGGTCAAAGGATTCTCCCTGTTCGAAACACATAAAACATATATGAGGAGGCAGTACCAAGTATTTCCTCTTCCTCTGAAGCAAATCACAATTATTAATCTCATACACCATGACAGTCCAAACGAAGGCTTTGATTCTATGAGGCACAATAGTTTCCACAAAGCACAAGAAGAAAAGGGAGCCACCTGAAGGGGATGGTCAGGTCTAATCTGACTGAACAAAGAGCTAATAGAAAACTCCCCCTTAGGATCAAGGGACCAAATATGGGTATCAGGTTGACTGGTATCAAAGAAAACATCACCAAGGGCTATGAAGTATGAAGAGATCAGAAAGATATTTGACTTCGACTGATCTAAGGGTATGATAGAAGGTAAGATTCCAGTTAAGGCCATGAGGGGACAAAGACAAGAATTTTGAGATTGAAGCAACTCTCGAAGAAACCAAAGCGAAAATCCAGGGAAAAGAAACAGATAGGAGGGAATCACCACACCAGAGATCCAACCAAAACCTAACATGATTCCTGACCCAACACGAATTGGTACCTATGTTGCATGGACACTTCTAAGTGCCATACTCATATCAGACACGTGTTAGACTCTATAACGTTATTCAGCTATCTAAACGTTGTCCATTCATCTATGAGGTAACTCATTATATATAATAGTGTCTAGACAATCCAATGAATGTTTTCTACAAGATTACCTAAATATCCTCCTGTTTCCACCAATCTTGATATCTTGAATCTACTCCGATAGTCCAGGCACAACAGATTCTAACACTCAAACTTGTACCAGTCAACATAATCAATAACGCAAATGAACTCTTCTATTTTCCAATCTCAGGGTTTATACCATTGTCTAAACCTTATCACGCATAACCACGTTGCATGCGCACACTTCTAAACAAGTAAGCGTATTGGACACATAACGAACTCCACCACTCAACAGCTATGGCACCAATGAATTTCCTTTTCCTCATCTTCATATAACAAGTTGACATCTAACAATTAATATCGGAATCTCCTGGAACAAATCTCCAAACTCACACACCATAGGAATAATGTCAATGGTTCGCCTCTCATCCTCCAAGGATATAATAGCAACCAAGTCCTCCAACCAATCCCCCACAGAACCAACAAAATGGAGTAGAGTTGAACCCGGTATATGAAAATTCACAACCAGTCGAAAACAATCAATCTTAGCATGATGGGTAGACAAGCAATCCACACCTAAGATGACATTCGAACTCCTTCATCACCAACACTGTAACGAACCAAAATTTTAGTAATTAATTTTGGGCCATAATGTAAATTCCATAAATATATGTTTACTTAAAACGTTCAAAAAGGATAACATAACATTGTGCTTTTTGTTCTTTTAAAGATGATGAAAGAGATTTTATCGAATAAGAAATTAAAAAAAAAAAAAAAATAGGTACATATGAGGTCTAGGCTTAGCAAGCGTCTCCACCACACAAGCCGATAACTTACAAGAAACCAAGTACAAGCCTACACACATGTCAGTCACCCATGTCTAAAAAATCCCCACCTGGCTAATTGAATTGCAAGAACATTATCGGACCTTAGGACATGATTGAATGAGATATTCAAATCTGCGGGTCTAGGATCCCTCCTAAAGTTAAAGCTTCTGCCCGGTCTACTCTTCTCTTTCGTATCAATACTGCTGACTTGTTGCAAAGGAGGAGGTCATTTATGGCTCTGTCTCCCCAGGTTTGTCATTTGTGCTTGAGGTGTGGGGAATCTGTGGACCATTTATTCTTGGGGTGCAGCTGGACTAGGCAAATTTGGGAGTTTGTTCTGAGGTTGGCTGATGTCGATTGGGTGGTTCATTCCTCCGTCCGGGATTTGCTAGATCAGTGGTGGTTCCCCTCACTTGGGAAAAAAGAAAAACATTTGTACAAAATGGTGTTCTTCGTTGTTTTATGGGGAATTTGGGGAGAGAGGAATAGAAGAATGTTTGAAGATCGGGAAAAATGTATGGGGAAGCTTATTGATTCTATCATGAGCATGGTGTCGGCATGGGAGTCTATTCTTCCGGAATTTAAAGACATGTCTTGGTCGGATATATCGAGAAGTTGGGTATTAAGGGCCCTCTTGTATTTGTGACTGGAGGATTCGTGACTGTTGTGGCCAATGTGGGGTGGTTTTGGTGTTTATATTTCCCCCTTTCACTGGCTCTTTGTTTTGTCTGTGATTTGGGGATTCTTTCATTCTCTTTTTCTCTTTTTCTTCGATGCTGTACTTTTACTCTCTTCTGATGCAATTAAATTCTTCGTTATTGATCAAAAAAAAAAAAAAGTGGCAAGGCCTTCACTTGACTAACTAAATGAACCAGTCTCCATGAGCACTCCTTTGTGGCTTCAAGCCAATAAATCACTGAAGAAGAATCCCTCTATCTCCAAGTTCACATGGTGTAGCTTCCTAGCTTCCTTCAAGCCAAATAGTAAGGACGAAACCTTTACCTTCAACCCATAGAGCCTGAATATGCGTTTATGATGGTTCCCTTGAAATCCTAAACACAACACCAATCCTACTTAGCCCTAGGTTGCCATTTGAACACCTGTTAAAATGAGTTTCAAGGTTCCATTCATTGGAGGTCTCCACATAGCCACAAGACTAGCAAGATAAAGGATGATTGAGCTATCATACCCCACACACGAATCATATCTGAATTGGAAATATCTCAGAAACTCAGTGCCACAACCCTCATATTAGAAGCAATAATATCCTATAGCCTCAATCTTACATTCTAAAAAATCTGTCAATTTCTTTCTTCGCAAATAAACCACGGGGACGGAGGGCAGAGGGTTCTCTTGTACATCACTTTTCCCCTCATCCCAAACCCTCACTGATTAAGCAAAAGATGTACTTGTCCAGCCATCACCCACAAGTAATCCACCACTTGCAAGTTGCAAGAGGGATCTCCACACGATGCTAGCCACCTGACAATGGATGAATAGATTGTCAACTAACTCACCACTACCCAAACACATCAGACATACTTGAGGTGAAAATGACAAAAAAAACTCCTCTTTCTCTGTAGAGTATCATTCAAGGTTGTTAAAATGCTAGGTGAAGTTAGGCAACAAACCTGCCTGTAGCCTAGGTGTACTTGTAAAAAAAGTATGGTCAATCGTGGAAGGGGAAAACGCAAAAGTAGGGATTTTGTATAAATAAATAAAATAAAATAAAATCTTAGAACTCTAGGCAAAATTTGTCAGGACCGTGAAGAGACAGAGAAGTCCTTGGCTGGTTGGTTTTATGCCTACTTTTCCTCTTCTAGTTGAATGAAGCTGTAATGAGCATTTACGCATAAAACAGTGGTTGGATAAATAATTATTAGTGTAAAATTAAGTAATCGTTTACTATATAATTAAGTAATAATTTCTTACTAATAAAATATATTACTGCTTTCTAACATAAGTCATAAGAATATCAAATTATACAATTAATTAAGTCAGGCAATCACTTGGCCCAAATCATGCCTAAGTGATCGCCCGGTTGTTTAGGTAGTCACCAAGTAATGCTGGCTTAGAAAAGCATCGTCTAGGTCCTCAAAAAATCCCTAGCTCGCTTAGGCACCTAAGGTGACCACCTTTAACAACACTGGTATTGCTAGTCTATCTTGTACAATAGTGTAGTTCAGACGAGTGCCTTAATCTAGGGGGTTTAGACAGGGGGATCCCTTGTCGCCCTGTCTCTTCACTTTGGTTAGTGATGTTTTGAGTTGTTTTTAAACAGGGATGGGGATATTGGTAAGATTCGTGGGTTTAAGGTTGGGTCGGATAAAGTTGAGGTGTTCCATTTGCAATTTGCCGATGATACCTTGCTATTCTTGAAAGCTTCGAAAGAGAATCTTTTTGGGACTAAGTGTACCCTTAGAATCTTTGAGATGATTTCTGGTCTGAAGTTAATAGGGATAAAAGCAATCTTTTTGGCATTCTTGTGGATGCCGAGTTCCTCCAGGAGGGTGCTAGGTTCTTAGGCTGCAGTAGGGGGAATGGCCTATGAAATATCCGGGTCTCTCTATAAACGGGAAGCATAGGAGGACTCAGTTTTGGAACCCGGTTAACGATAAGATGGAACAAAGGTTGGCTACCTGGAAAATGAATTATTTGTCTTTAGGGGGGTCGTACGACTTTGATCCCGGCGTCTTTAGGGAGTATCCCTACGTACCACATGTCGCTTTTTAGGATGCCGGTCTTGTTAGTAAAAGGATTGAAAAACTTCAGAGGGATTTTTTATGGGATGGGAGTGAGAAGAAGAAAGACCATCTGGTCAATTAGGAGATTGTGTGTAAGAGTACAGAAGAGTGGGGTCTCAATCTGGGTAATATACAAATCAGAAACCGTGCTCTCTTGGAAAGCGGCTTGGAGGTTTAGTGTTGAAAAAGAGGCTCTCTGGAGATC
Source organism: Pachysandra terminalis (assembly GCA_031762675.1). Classification (NCBI taxonomy): domain Eukaryota; kingdom Viridiplantae; phylum Streptophyta; class Magnoliopsida; order Buxales; family Buxaceae; genus Pachysandra; species Pachysandra terminalis. Next base: position 4,309 of record JAUPMG010064523.1, on the reverse strand, counting down.
CAATATTGCTAGTAACTATGGTGTGAACAATAACGGGTGGGATATCAATCAGAATGCTAAAATCAGGTCGGCAAGCCCGTGGCGTGCCATCTCTGATTTGTTCTTTACCTGCAGTAGGGTTGTGAGACTCTCAGTTGGGTCGGGTAATTCAGTTAGTTTTTGGCATGATCTCTGGTGTGAGGATTCTCCCCTAGCCATTCGTTTTCCCAGGATTTTTTTTATTTGCACTCATAAGAATTCTCTTGTATTTGATACCATTAGCTGGACAACCTCTGGGCTTTCTTGGAATCTCCTGTTTCGTAGAGGTTCAATTGGGGCAGCATTTGATGAGCTTACTGCTTGAGTTTCTTAGGAATGTTTTCCTTTCTGATAATCTTCATGATTCTAGGGTCTGGTGTCTCGAGTCTAATGGGATTTGTTCTACCAAGTCGTTTTGTAAGTCTTTGTTGGCTATTGGTCCCTTGTCTCCTCCTCCCCCCCCCATCCTTGCTTTGGGGAGCTAAGGTCCCTCCTAAGAGGAGAGACCTTAGCTTCCGTCTGGACTGCTTTGCATTATCGTATTAATACTGTTGATATCCTTCAGAAGAGGAGGCCGTATATGACACTATCTCCCCAGGTTTGCCCAATGTGCATGGCCCATGGGGAATCTGTGAATCATTTATTCTTGGGTCGCAATGTTGCCGACCTGGTTTGGAGATTCTTTACCTCTTCCATAGGTGTTGCGTGGGTCGGCCCCTGCACGGTGCGAGATTTGCTATCCCAATGGCAGTTTCAGGGGCTTGGTGCTCGGGGTAAGATCATGTATAGAACTCTATTTTTTGAGGTGCTATGAGAGTAACAAGAGAATTTTCGAAGATAAAGGCAAGAGGCTGGAGGAGATCATCGATTCCATCATGGTGTTGACAGTTTAATGGGTTTGCTCTCATCCAGGGTTTAAAGATGTTTCGTGGGGAGATATGATGAGATGCTGGGAGACCGTGGCCTTTCTGTAGTCCTCTTTGGGGCATATTTTCTTTGCCCTTTTGTATTCTTATTTTCTCTATCTTTTTCTATTTCCATGTATTATCTATGTACTCTCTTCTCCCTTCTTTTCTTAATAAAATTCGTTATTGATCAAAAAAGAAACAAGGAACGTATTTTTGGTTTCCAGAGAACGCGATGGGAAAAAGGAGGGGGACCATTGGCTATTAAACCATAACATCACAAAGTCAAAGAATGACCTCTATGATCTAGTAACCAAGTATGAGTGTTAGGAATATATGGGTTTTTTCAAGGAGGGTCCCAAGTTCAACAAAACCTGTCGACCTAGTATTACGTCTTACAGACATGTTCCAAACAAGGCCCTCTAAAGAGTCCAAGCAAGAACATCTGCCACCTTTCCAACCCTATGATTTACAAGTCTCTAACTAAAACCAAACCCAAGAACAATGTCCAAGATTAAAGAGAATGTACGGTCCAAATGAAGGAAAAATCTAGACTATGGACTTCCAATGGCTAGAGGTCATCATTATTATTCTAGGGTCCACATCCCATTCATTTTCATGCCTACACCACCTCTGCTGTGTTCCCCACCTTACTTGCCAGTTGGTGTCATCTACACAAGCATATTTTAAAGGAAGTCAGAACAGACAAAGCTTTATCAGATTATTACCTTTGAAGTGTTGGCTACTGTAGACTTTGGCTTTCCTTCACAAGAACAGTTGGAGCCTTCGGAACACCAGTCTCTTTCGGAGGTACGCAGACCTTCGAAGTGTCAGTCTCCTTTGGAGACAATGGGGCCTTTCAATCCTGGGCCTTCGAAGTCTGGGCATTCCTACCCTTGTAACAAGGGCTTCATAGAGAGAGGAATATGCTCATCCTTATCAGGGAGGACTAGGACAGATGGTGTAAAGTCTCCCTAAGACTGTCACCTAGTAAGACTTCCACCAAAGTGAATCCCGTCCATCCCTTTCAATTGGAGTAGGGTAGGCTTCCTAACTTGTTCGCTTCTGGCGATGCCCAAACACCAAGGAGAACTTCTCTCCAATCTAATTGATCGATACTTCGAGGGAAGCCAACTTCTTCGGGTTTCAGGAAGGAACAGTTTGACCATTCTGAACTGCCGAAGTACCCCGTGAGGGTTATAGAGGGGGTTATTGCTCCCATATTCCCTAGCTATACTCAAAAGATAGGCAGGATGGAGCATTACCATGAAAGTCTTTTGCTCCAGATGAAGAAGAAGCCAATTTATCATCCTTGCCATGTCCTCCCCTTTTATCATCATCCCCATGGGTTGCAGCACCCTCAATGCCCCTCGCCGATAAGAGCAGAATTCAAATTCCTCTTACAAATCCAAGGCAGTGGACAAAGGGACGGTCTTCTTAGGCTCCAACTAAGACCATATTAGCACCATCGGAGCAGTATCTAACTCCAAATACTACATTCTTTCTTCAAAATCCTTAAAGTTTTGAGGAGCATACCTATTGAACCGCTCCACAGGAACATCTGATGGAAGTTGGCATCTACCAATGTCTTCACCAGCCTCTCGCCTTAGCTTTGAGCAATATCCTCACACAGTAGATCCAATGGCTCATGCTGTGTTCTCAGGAACAGAAGAGCTAATAGAACCCGGTATCCCCCTGCTATCTTCACTGCAAGGAGGAACGCCCTATCAACAAGGTAGCTCTAGAGGACAAACCTCGCCAGCCTGAAGGCTACAAATGCACTCAAGTGAACTGTGTTGTCCCTGCCTTCTCCACTGTACCTCTTAATAGACATCGTGTTCCTATGCACGGGTTCTTCTACACACCAGACGCAACGAAGCCATCTAGTGAAGATGTGCTTTGAACTCTCACCATCACCCTTGGCTCTCCCCTTCAACTTCCATACACATCTTCAGAAGTTCCACTCTGCCCCTCTCAGCATAGAAAAGCTTCACATCCCCTGGATTGACTTCCCCTAACACAGGGAGGTGATGGAGAGCATCCACATCCTTCAAAGTATAAGCAATCTCTCCAAAGGCCGTCACAAGGACATGATCCTCCGGATTCCACCAAAAGTCCAATTCTTCCAGGCCTTCATAGTGTCACGAACCAAACCAGAAAATCCCAATGCTAAGATTTATTTGTAACTCTCACCCCATATTGGTATGAGAGTGGATAACAATGGTTAAAACATAAGCAGGAGTAATTAACAGTTCTAGTAAGATATAAGTAACAGAAATATAAAGCTAATTTATTACAGATTAAACAAAAGAATAGACTATTCTAGTACAACTCTACAACTAAATTCGGATTTCTATACCCATTCCCAGGCTCTCTCTTCGTGACCAAGCTCCAAGACTTGAAATATATAAATCAACAAACATAAGTTGAAAGCCAGGATGAGTAGTCCTTCAATGCAAGGTATTTACTTATATCCCAAAATTATGAGAAAATAACAATTAATAAATCTATCGTGATGAGGATAACATCTGTGCTTGTGGTGATAAAGCAATAAACAACCGAGATAACACAATCTATTGTTCTCTCCCAACCTTACTCGATATAAGATCATAGGTTAACATCATAGTATCCATATGCCTAGTTCTATATGGTAATTAGATCGACTGTGTAATACACTTGACACTCAAAATGATATCAACAGAGAATATACAATGCAAATGATAAGGGGCGTCGTTTGGTAATGTGAAATATAGTAAATTCCCACATGATCCCAATATTACTATCCAGGATATCCCATCAATGTGACTTCATCCCCGTATTCGCAGCTAAGGGATAGGATTATTCTATGTGTAAAACATAGTATTATGGGTTTTCAACCAATGAGGTACAATCCCCCCACTTATTTTTTATCATGGGTAAAAATTCGAGGTTTTCTCCAACGTGAGTAGGCCCTCAGGGAGTCATACATATTCGCATCCAACATAAAGGGTATAATCACGATTCACTCTTTTCCAAGCCGTACCAATGTGACAATCCTTGGAATCATCTTACCACAAATCTATGAGGCATACCAACACAGGGGCTCTCTCACAGTTTGGGCGAAAACATCATCTTACCACAAGTCATTTGAGGCATGCCAACAAAGGGGCTCTCTCTCAGCTTGGGCGAAATAATAAAGTCCAATCATAGGACAACAAGGGTCAATAATCCAAGTCATCTCATATGACAGTCTAAACCTAAGGGTATCACATGGGGTATTTGTAATGACCCAGTCCGTTCAAAAGGAATATAAAATTTCCATCTACATTTTTTATTTTATTTTATTTTATTTATTAATTAATTAACTTATTTATTATTATTTAATTTATCATTTTATTTATTTATGT
>JAUPMG010064501.1:1787-13399 GCA_031762675.1 Pachysandra terminalis | reverse complement strand
TATTTTAAATATCTGGGTACAAAATGAGTTGAAATCAATACCACAGTCATAGTAGCTTGTGTCCGTGTATCAAATTAACGTGTAGAGGTGATTTTAGATGTTTACTTAGAAGCGTTTAGATCGAAATAAGATGCACGCACTCTGATGTGAGATGTTTTCAAGTAACGTTTGAAGTCTATTAGACCCTCAAAACGGCGTCCGAAACTTCTTTACCCGTTTTAGTAATTTTGGTTTACTTATATTGCTAATGTTATTTTAGCATTTTAAGGATTTTATATCATGTTGGTTTTAAAGAAAGATTTGCACAAAGACACCTTCAAGATGCAAGGATATATAGGATTTACCCTTCAGAGAAATTCTGTTGGAAGCTAGTCCTTCAGAGAAAGAATGGAGAAGGTGATTTTTTTTTTTTTTTTTTTTTTTAAATTATTGTAGATTTCGTATTTTATGTACTTTTAATACACTAATTCTTCTGATGATATTGATGAAGAAGAAACATAAAGGAGCTCAACAGCAATGGAAATTACGCCCAATAAATGAGGAAATGCAAAGTGGGGATTCGAGAAAAAGCAGGGACCTTAAGGCTACGTTTGTCCCGGCTTGTGCTTATGGATAAGCACTCGTTGGGATAAGTTGCTCAATGAAAGCACTTATCTATAGAAACAATAAATTGCTTATTTGAAGAAATAGCGTTTGGTAAATACATTTATTTAAGTGCTTATAAAACTTTAGGGCTAAAATAGGTATAATGAAAATATTATTAAAGTTTAAAAACAAAATTTACTTAAGTGTATGAAAGTTTAGCTGTAAAATAGGTATTTTAAAAATTATTTTTAAAGTTGTGAAATAGCTTAATGCATAAGAGTATTATTTTTAAAGTTGTGAAATAGCTTAATGCATAAGAGTTTGGGAGAAGCTTCTCCTTATGAGTGACCTTCCTCTAGTGCTTGTGGGTAAGAATTACCTATAAGCGCCATCAAGCACATCTTTAATTTTAAAAAGTGCTTATACAAGCTATACCTGCAATAACAATTTAAAGAAGCCGAGTCATTGTCGAAGGCTCAAGACACTACTCTTTCTAGCATTCTAAAGTCATTGTCAAGGCTCAAGACGCTAGTCTTTCTTTCTCTTCACGTGAACATCTCTCTCTTTCTGCATAAAGATTAGATTTACCTGATTTTAGTCTCTTGGCCTCTTGGGGTCTCGAAATCATCTGGATCGCTCCCAATTTCATCGTCTGGACCCGATGGTGAAACAGATGTACACGTTACAAGACCGAGCCGAGCTGGGCAAGGCTAAGCTCGGTCGGTTCGTCTGGTTTACAGCCCTAGGTGTTATAGGACCATACCCTACAAACACCTAATATTAGGCAAACCCTTCTTTAAGACAAGATCCCTGCAATTCTAAAGACAGTTAAACTGTTCTCATGCTTACCACCTGAGTATCTTAACTGCTTTCAATGGTCTATACTAAGGTTACGTTTGGCCCGGCTTGTGCTTATGGATAAGCACTCATTGGATAAGTTGCTCAATGGGAGCACTTATCCACAGCAATAATAAACTGTTTATTTGAAAAAAATAGCGTTTGGTAAATATATTTATTTAAGTGCTTATGAAAGTTTAGGGATAAAATGGATGTTATAAAGATATTATTAAAGTTTAGAAATAACATTTATTTAAATACTTACAAAAGTTTAGAAATAAAGTAGGTATTTTAAAAATATTATTAAAGTTGTGAAATAGCTTAACGCATAAGAGTTATGGGTGGTCTTCTTCTAGTGTTTATGGGTACAAACATATATTTAATTTTAAAAAGTGCTTATATAAGCTATAAGCTACAATAAGTATTTACAGAAGCTGGGCGAAACGCAGCCTAAGGTGAAGGTTCTAGTGATATCATCTTCCTTAGATTCTGAAATAAAGGGAAATAATATCTTAATAACTGCAAAACCTGAATGCATTCCATAATGCCAATCTACAAGGGATATTCTTAGGGCTGTCAATGAGCCGAGCTAGCTTGGCTTGGACTCGGGCTCGGCTCGTTTGAACCAAGCTCGAGCTCTAAAATTAGGCTCACAAGCCAAGCCTGAGCCTGAAAAAAAGCTCATTATTTTAACGAGCTTGAGCTGAGCTTGGGTAGGCTCGGCTCTGTTAAAGCTCGGCTCAATTTGTATATGTGATTATACGTTCATTCTCTTATATCTTAAATTATGTATTAATATTAAACACACATGTTAACATATTATATTATATATAATAACAGTTATCAATTATAATGTTAATACATTTGTATTAATCTAAGCTTTTTTACGATGTCAATTTTTTATAAGCCGAACTTTTTGCGAGCCTGAGCCGAGCTGGGCAAAGCTCAGCTAGGCTCAAAGCCTAAAAAATTTGAACAAGTCTGAGTTGAGCTTGAGCTATGCTAGAGATTTACGAGCCTGAGCTGAGCTGGGCAAAGCTTGGCTCGTTTACCGCCCTAAATATTCTTAGTTTCTCTCTCTCTCTCTCTCTATCTCTTTTGTAGTAAAAAATCACAAAGACCAAAAAAATCAACACTTGATGAAAGAAATTTTTTGGAGAGGGATGAAATGTCAACAAGTTGGTAAGTAAAAGTGATATTGGAAGCAGTGGAGATCAGAAAATTCAATTCCAGTGTTGCATTCTTTGGGCTTTGGAAGCAATCACCTATTCATGTTTAGTATCATCTGTTCAATTTTCAATCCAACTTCTCACTTTTTTTCAGTTTCAACTTGTTTTTTATGATGAAAAGCTTGCAAACAAAAGGATTCTGTTCTAATGGAAGTGGACTTGGGAATAAGGGTTTGATTTACAGAATCCAATTCGGCTATCTTAGAATAAGAGTTTGAATCTACAGATTCTACACACAATAAAATTGGAAAGATCTTCGGCTTTGTAAAGCAAGTCTTTACAGCTTCCAGTGCAGTATGGAAGCGACTTCTCTTACCTACGAAAAAAAGAAAAAAAGAAGAAGAAGATAGTGAAGGAATTGCTCCATCTCCATCATATTTATTGTAACTTATTGCTCAGATCAACACAGAATCACAAATACAAGGAACATGGACTAGAACAGAAAGGAAATAGATATGAAGTTATTAAAGGAACAAAGGTGATGTACTATGTGATCAGTGATGAGATATGGTTGATGCTCATACGGAGAGAGAGGGTGTGAGGCCAAAATCAAGTCCCCAGAGCTCAAAAGATCCGTTAACAAAATCGTAGTAACCACCCTTCAAAGCTAGGGTTTTCTTCACCAAGCCTTCTCTCACAAATGGGTATGTCAGCAGGTTACCAAGTGATACATTTACAGACTCCTGCAATAATACAATTACACCAACGTTGATCAACAGAATAAAATATCAGTTACTACTAGTAGATTATTTAGATTTTTTTTTTTTAACTTAACTTCAATGTTATACAATCAACTTTATGCGTATATCTTGAGAATATTATTCCTACACCATCTTTTATATGACGATTATACCTCCCTCACTGCAGTGTACGCCATGGACAATAATATTGTTAACAAAGCAAGGATTAAAAGAAAACAAGAAAAAAATGGAAAGGCACAAGTCATCGATTTATGTGGCCCCATATCGTCAAGAGTGAGATTTGCGTAGCAGATGCTGCAGTAAGCATTCACACATGTTACGTGTGTATTAACGTGCGTAGATGCGTGCCGACACTCATTCAGACTTTGGCATACTTTTCAAAGCTTGAATGCGTTGGTGCTCATCCACGCACGCCAGTAGATATGTGGCGTTCGTGGATGTGTGTTGTAGCATCTGCTGCAACCACCCACGCACTAGACGACGTCATCCTGATTTAGGTGGTTCAACAAAGGTGCTTATGTTCATAGTGATTCACACATTCTGATTTATGTGGTTCGACAAAAGGTGCCTATGCACACAAATTCACACCAAATTCCACTTAATGTTCAAAAGTTCTGGTAAGGTCACAATAACGAATGACAGAAAGTATGATAAATACCCTATTTTTAAAACTAACAACTAATATTGTGAAATTATTATTTTACCCTCGGTTCCTTTAGACCAAGAGCTTCTACCGACAGAGTCGAGACTGGATCATCAGTACTTACTATGTTATGACATAATAAGTACAATGGTTCGTATTTAACTCAAGTAAGTCATGGACATGGAACCATGGTAACAGAAAAAGGTCATTCTACAAAGGTGCCATTCTTCACAAAGATTCACACCATTCTAGTGTATGTTGTTGGACAAAAAGTGCTTATGTTTACAGAGTCACACTAGATTTTACTATGTTTAAAAATTTCAGAATATATTTAAAGTTAATAATTAATTTTGTGAAATTATTATTTTACCCTCAATCCTTCGAGTTGGGAGCTGCTACAGCTGTCAAAGCTGGATCATCAATACTTGCTATATTTATATTATGACGCATCAAGCTGCTACAGCAGTCAAGGCTGGATCATCAATACTTGCTATATTATGACACATCAATCAAGTACAGTTATTTGTATTTAACTCAAATAAGTCATGGACATGGAAACATGGTAACAGAAAAAGGTCAGTCTCCAGCAATCTGGTTTACCCGTCTAAGTTTTTTTTTTTTTTTTTTAACTAATTAATGGATATAAGACATTTGGATTGTGGGAACGGATAATAACCTTTTCACAGTAGGTGCATTGTTCTGGGAGTGGCAAACTTCCGAACTCAGCTTTCACCTTGGACTTGGCGGGTAAACAGATTTTAACCCAGTCTTCTATGAAGTCTCTGCAAATATATATTACCACATATAGACAAAAAGAAGAGATGATATATCATATATAGACGGTACAGAATTGGAGCTGGATAGAGGATTTTTAAAGAACAATAGGAAATAACAAAAAAAGAAAATAAATAGAAAGGCTTACGTAGAGGTGGTCCCATCGTCGGAGAGAGACATGAGGCCCTTTATACCTCCACAACAGCTGTGTCCAATCACCACGATGTTCCCCACCTGTAGAATTAACATATAGTTTCACGGTTATTATTTAGATTCCGATAACGATTGATAGTTCATCACCATATTAAGGCTCCGTTTGCCACGGCTTGTGTTTTTGGATAAGCATTTATCCATGAGAGCATTTATCCACAACAATAATAAATTGCTTGCTTGAAGAAAATAACGGTTGGTAAATACATTTATTTACGTGCTTATAAAAGTTTAGGGGTCACTAAGTATTATGAAAATATTGTTAAAGTTTAGAATTAACATTTATTTGAGTGCGTACAAAAGTTTAAGGGCAAAACAGATATAATGAAAATGTTACTAAAGTTTAGGCTACATTTGGCCTGGCTTTTATAAGTACTTATTGTAGCTTATAGCTTATATAAGCACTTTTAAAAATTAAATATATGTTTGGTAGCACTTATGGGTAAGTGCTTACCCATAAGCAGTAGAGGAAGGCTACCCATAAAGAGAAGCTGCTGAGAGCAGCTTCTCCCAAGTTCTTATGCGTTAAGCTATTTTATGACTTTAGTAATATTTTAAAATACCTATTTTACCCCTAAACTTTCATAAACACTTAAATAAATGTTATTTTTAAACTTTAATAATAATTTTATAATAACTATTTTACCCATAAATTTTCATAAGCACTTGAATAAATGTATTTATCAAACGCTAGTTTCTTTAAAGAAGAAGTTTATTGCTGCTATGGATAAGTACTCCCATTGAGCAACTTATCCAATAAGTGTTTATCCATAAGCACAAGCCGGGTCAAACATAGCCTTATAAATAGCTTCCCGCACAAGTAAAATAAGAGAGAAGCTGCTCTCAACAGGTTCTCCTTATGGGTATTGGGTAGCCTTCCTCTACTGCTTATGGTAAGCACTTACCTATTAGGTATTACAAAATACTTTTAATTTTAAAAAGTGCTTTAATAAGCTATAAGTTGGGTTTAAATCTTTGCAACTGCAAAATTGTACTATTTTTACCTAATATCTACTAAATCATATCTTATTATGGGCGGGCTCGGACATGGTATATAACACAACGGACGGGCTTGAGCAAGATATGTGAAGCCCCAAGCTCGCGCCGGGCCGGGCTCATTCCCACCCGTAATGAGTAACCTTCCTCTACTGCTTATGGGTAAGCACTTACCCATCAGGTAATACCAAACACACTTTTAATTTTAAAAAGTGCGTTAATAAACTATAAACTGAAATAAACACTAATATAAGCCGGGCGAAACGTAGCCTAAGCCCAGAAAATAGAAGCACAAAGCCAAGTAGACCAACGACAAGTGCTGTAACATGCAACCTATTACTGCGGTTGAGGATGAAATTAACTATAACACCAAGCAAATAACATAAAACTAAAAAAAAGAAAAGCAAATCCGGTTATAAGTGTTCTCACCTTGAGGTGCAGGACCGCATATTCGATGGCTGCCCCAACTCCAGAGTATCTAATCTGTGCAATAGGACGTATACTCTTTTAAGAATACAGTGATGAGTTGACACTAAAAAGAGATCTAAATATTGTTCAAAACCCATAAGATATTAGTAATAAAAAAATGAAAGAGAGGTTTTAAAATATTGATTTGAAATTTTGAAACACTGACTGGGAAAAAAAAAAGGAATAGGCAGCAAAGATCTGTTTGGGGAACCTGGTCATATGCTGGCACCATGTTAGCGATGTTTCGGACCATAAAAGCCTCCCCTGGCTGGAAATCCAGGACGTGAGATGGGCACACTCGGGAGTCCGAGCAAGCAAATACCATAAACTGCACACATTTAATTAACAAACCACAACAAAGTGTACAAAGAAAGGATTAATTCAAATACAAACCATATTTTTATTGAAATGTTGACAAAATATGTAGCAAAATTTGTAAATATAGGTGTATATAAAGATTGTAAGAATTTTTAATTAATAAAATTAAATATATATATATATATATATATATATATATATATGTACAAAATTCAAGATTCTCCGGTTGGACTCAAGCTTCATTCTTAAGTCCGAAAACTGGACCAGACCAAGCTTGGACATGCCCTAGGTATAGTAAGGATTAATAGTAGAGGATTTCCTTCCCACACATACAATATAAGAGATAATAAGAGAAAGTGGACTGTCACGGAAGCACCGATTTGATGACCTATCAATCTAAATACCACAAGACACAATCAATCCTAAACCAGTGCCCACCTTAATTGGAACATCCGGTTACCAGTTTCAGTTACGTGACATCATGCTATCGTTACTACCAGAGCATCACAGGATTATATATCGCAGACAATTTTCTTTCAGAAAAAGCCTATAAATTATCAATTCTATAGATATTTGGTTGGGCCTAACTTTTATTATAGTTTGAAGAGGGCCTAATCGGAGCCCAACCATAGAGGTTGAAAATGAAGCCTGATTTAGCCCAAACTAGTCAAAATGTACAGCCATGTACTTAATTTGTGCCTGGGCAAAAGGTACAAAAAGGTGCCTTTATCAGCACTTCCTACTCATATTGGCCATATGAGAAGGCAAGAAAGTAAACGGATCCTCCCAAGTTATAATCACCAATTAGTTAATTTAAAACCAATTAGAATGTAACATGTAGATAATGTTTTACATCATCATTAATGATAGTGCTTTTGTCCAAAGTCACTAGAACACCAACGGGTGAGAGGGCGAAAGCGAGAGCGCCAAACTTGAAAAAAATTTGTGATCCAGAGTGTCTATATATACATATATAATTTATAATATATACATATAAATTGTACTTCATATACAAATATACAGTCATATTTATCAACATAATTTAATCTTTTTAAAAATAAAATTCACTTATTTTTGTATTTTTCTAAAAAAAACCTCTAAAATAACAAAAATATGAATTATTGTTTCAAATTTTAACCCTTAAATGTTTTTAAAATATCCTAAACTATCCCGTTTAATCATTTACCCCTATTTTTTTTTTTCAACTTTTAACTCCTAATTGTTTTTAAATATCCTAAATTACTATATTTTTAAGTTTTAAAAATATCATAAAGTTCTCTGCTTTATGCATAAGTTTTAAAAATATCAGAAAGTACCTCGTTTTTATGCATTTACCCTAATTCACGAATTGACTTTTCAAATCCACGGATTCGTGACGTTCCTCCGCTCAAAATGTGGATTCGTGTTCTTCGGCAAGAACGTCGCCTTAAATGGTAGAATGTGTGACTTAATTTTTGTTCTTGGATTTTTGTGCTTACAAAATTTTAATTCATTATAACTTAGAACCTTATCCCACATGTCGCATTTTAATTAGTTTCAAATCAACTAAACAGATAGTGATTGGCATGGTAGATCAGGGTGTGGAAGGCCTGTCAATGAATCGAATTATGATCCGAATCCGATCCGATTAGGTCGGATCCGATAAAGATTTTTGAATCCAAATCCGGTCCGATTATGTCGGATCCGGTAAAGATTTTTGAATCCGAATCCGATTAAGATCCAAATCCGAAATAATCTGATTATAATCGAATCAAATTCGGATATTTATAGATATGATTCGATTAAGATCCGATTCGATTAATATATATACAGACTTAAAAAAAAAAACCTACCTTTCTTTCGTCCCTCTCATTTTACCAAAACAGAACTCCCTAATCCCTCTCGTTCTCCTCTCCCTCTCATTATCGTGGCTGACGGCAACCCTCCGGCGAACTGGTAAGGCTTTTTTTTTTTCTTCTTTATTTGTTTCTTCTTCTTCTTCTTCTCCCTAAAGAAACCCCTCCTTCAAAGTTCAAACCCCTCCCTCTCGTTTCTCTTCTCTCCCTCTCATTCCCGCGGCTGACGGTGACCCTCCGGCGAGCTAATAAGAGTTTTTTGTTCCCCTGTTTATTCGTTTCTTCTTCTTTTTCTTCTTCTTCTTCTCCCTAACCAAACCCCTCCTTCAAAATTCAAACCCCTCCCTCTCGTTCTCTTCTCTCCCTCTCATTCCCGCGACTAACGGCGACCCTCTTGTGAGTGAGTTGGTAAGAGTTTTTTTTTTTTCGTGTTTATTTGTTCCTTCTTCTACTTCTCCCTAACCAAACCCCTTCAAAGTTCAAAGCCTAGATTTCGTCCCTTCAAAGTTCAAACCCTTCCTTCAAACCCTAGATTTCATCCCTGTTCGTCCCAAGCCCCAAAAAAGTTTCAGGTCTACCAGAAAACAATTTCAGATTTTGCATGTAATTGATATTCGAATCGGATTTCGGATTCAGATTTTGGATCATAATTGAATTCGAATTCAAATTCAATTTATGGAGGTTCGACGGATTCGGATTCGAATTCAAATCGAGTCGAATTCTTAACAGATCGAATTTGGATTCATCAAAATCCAATTCGAATCTGATCCGTTTACAAGCCTACTTGCGGTGCCCGCAGCACTTTATTAGCTGCACATATAAATGAAAGAAAAAAAAATCTAAAATGTTTTTTTTCTCGTTCACATGAATGTTGGTGACATGGGCCAATAAAGTGCCCTACATTCACCTGTACGGCAAGGCTAGCCGCACTTGATCTGTGTCCCTCTCGGTAAGACCGGGATCCTATGTGCTGAGTGTTTGCTATGGACAAATCTGGGTTGGGTCCGGGAGGCGAAAATATTATTTTGCCCCAGAATTTGTCTGTATGGCACACACAAGGCACGCGGGATCCCATCACATAATATCTGCTCGTGATTATAACCTAAGAGGATTTGGATCCAGAATAATAATATGACACGTGTCTGATTTTAGGTAAGACAAGTGTACAAACGGCGAATAGATTCGCCGGAGTTACCTTGGGACTCTGGCCCTTCGCAAGTTCACCAAACAAAGCAGGATTCGTTCTGCAAAAAGCGATCCGAATATCAATAAATTAGCTTGCGGAAGCATTTAGAAGAAGTTGAAATGACGAGAAGAAACTCTGTGAGAATAGCAATCGCAGATTATTACTTAAATTAAAGCAGCAACGATCGAATTACGACTCACGACTTACTCATATTTTTCTTTCTTGAAATGAATGAATCCGGTTTTCATCCTCTCGATCGGATCGAACGCCTTGCTCTCTGTTGTTTGTAACTCTGCCGTAATCTGTTCGATTTTTGCTGCGGCGACCGCATCAAGGTCTCCCTTCTCACTGCAACCGATCCAAAATATATATATATATATATATAAAACAATGACGAAATTTCCTAACTGAACAAAGAAATGATGAATAAGAAGATCGTCAAATAGTGCTCTACAAGTCTACATCCGTCGGGAAAACGTGGGACCCTTAAGACAAAAAACATGATAAGATCTCTTCGGGAAATACGAATCCTCCTAAACAGTAAATAGAAATTAGAGTCAAGCTTCTGTATATGGAAAAGACAGATACATGTATGCAAGTACCTGAGAAGCTTCTTGAGTCCTGCAATTGCTTCCTCGTATGAATCCTTCCCCATATCTTCTCTCTGCGAATTCGAGAAATTCGAAAAAAATATATATTAGATCGGCGTGAGTTAATCTATTTGTTAGTCTGATTCAAAGTGGATGCTGATCGGATACGAAGAGGATTGATCGGAGACTATATATAGAAGCTTTTCTTCAAAGCATCTAGGTGTGTTGGAACTGAATTTCTTGAATTATCTCAAAATTCATCACAAAATACTGAATTTATAAGAAATATTTGCAAATATTACTGATTTAGAGTAGGAGAACGCAAAGAACACGTCGTTGAAAAGCGAAAGAAACGGTGAAACGAGCAGGAAAAAAAAACGATCAAACGAATGAAACTGGAAAAAAGGAAATCAAAAGAAAAAATTAAAATCAAATCGATGATGATGGCCAAGTTAGTTCAAGATCTAGATCAAGAAAAACCACGAAGAAGCAGAGATTTTCGTCCCCAAAACCGCATCTAAACGGACCTTTTTCTTAGGATTTCCGGTAGTAAATTTGGAGATCCGATTGCCACTCGACGGACACTCGTGACGCCACACACCAAACAACTAAACAGTGATGATATATTAGAGTTTCGACTAACTAGCCACGGTTAGTTTATGAGCTTACTACACCAACCATGGTTAATTCTTTGAGCTCAGAATACGGTTGCCATGGTTGGCTTATAAGATAAATTGGAATTTTGGGATGAAACAGTGTTTCCTACAAATGGAAAACTCAATAATTTTTTAGGCTGCTTTTGATCCGCCTTGTGTTTTCTACAAATGGAAGGGTTTCCATGTAAAGGGATTTATGAGAAAGGGCTTTGAATCAAAGCCTTTGGCTAAAATTTGTGTTTAATAGAAAAGGATGTTCTTGTACATAATTTAGGCTTAGATGAATTTTGTCTTGTTAAAAAAAATGTGTCAAGTAGAAATGAAAGGATAATTTTTTCATTTTAAAATATGTACTTAAATTTAAAATATTGCTAACTACATCCTACAAATGTAGAAGCCGTCTCACTCCTGCTTCACCAAAATAGGCTTTCTGAAGAAGCACTTTTCTCCGAAATAGTTTTCAAAAGTGCACCAAACATCTAAGCATTAGATAGGAAGTCCTTTCGAGTCTAGGAAGGGATTCCTAGCCCTTAAGAAGTTGCTCTATATAGAACCTCAAACTATTCTTGTAGAGGTCTATTAGC
>JAUPMG010064491.1:0-13399 GCA_031762675.1 Pachysandra terminalis | reverse complement strand
ATGACTGCAGCAGGTGTTAGTCCAGACCAAAGGGAATGTTACCTTTGTCGCAGACCTTTGCTGTCCAGAAAACAGAGCACAAGTCACTCTTAAGATCCTATAAACAGCTAGAAAAAATAATAAATGAACATAAAACAAATGAAGAACAAAACTTTGGAAAAACGATGGCAACCCACAAGAAAATTAAGCTAAGACACAATAAGTAAATGAAAAGTTAAACCCCCATGGTTTTGAATGACAACATTGCAAGATTCCCTAGTACATACTTCAATCTCAGTAAATGAGGAAACACCATGCTACTATGTGTACCCATCAAGTTATGTATTATTTTTAAATTTAATATAGGATATTTTAAAATGAAACATTAAACACGATACTATAATGTAGGAAACAGGGATGTAGTGGAAAACAAATAACATACGTTTTTTGAAAAAACATTGATAATATGGTTATGGATTAATTATACTTATTTGGGAATTTCAAAGTAAGAGCCTAGCGCATCAGCTTCTTCGATTAATATCTGGACAAGGATCATCTTTGAGAAAACCTTCAGGTTGGATTTGAATCCTTTACTGCTTTAATAAGAGGTCTGAAGCATAACTTAGTGGAGGTCTGAAGGTCAGCGTCTTAACCTAATCAGGGTGACAATCTGTATAACCCAATTGATAGATGCTGCCCAAGGTGAAACATCAAGCAAGTAAATCGCATTGTATTGACAACCTCGTGTGATCTCGTTATATTCAGTGTGCTATTTGCCAAGTTAATAGTGAACTTTTGTACGTATATCTTCAACTCCATCTTTGGTATGTATGACAGTGTAGTACTCTACAGATCTTGATTTCCAGATTGAAATGGCCATGACAATAACTTGCCAAATCTAAAATCAACTCAAGTTGGAAGGTTCAAGATATAGGATCAACTGAATACAAGTATCAAGAGTTAAATCAGGAAGTCACACCAAATGTTCGAACAGCTTTGATTTTTGGACAACATTAACACCTTGACCCCGACTAGTTGGGTTTGGCATCATGAACCCAATCCACCATTGCTACCAGTTATAAACCATATCTGCCGCAAATCTTGACTGTAAACTCTGAAAGGCATCATCCATTTGCTTTCTACTAATAAAGTTAATTTACTTGTTTATTTTATTTTCAGCTACTCAAGGTTGAATATTAGAAGTCACTAAAGCTTCATAGACACAAACATGAAAATATGTTACTGTTGGAAGAAATATTTTATAAGGCTTGTTTAAGCATCGGTAAGGGTAGCACCCATGTAGCAGGCCCATTGGACAAAAAAATCTGATCGAATGGCCAAACAATCAAACAAATCGTCTTTTTTACCTAGGTTTTTCCTATGTAATTCTGCCTATCAAAAAACAATCCAGTAGAGTAGGTACTTAACATCTTCATATAACACTAGAATCTGGTTTTGATTTTCTATAGGGTTCCCCCATACCAAGTTCTTTAGACTGACAACGATATATCAATCTCGTATAGATCCCACAACAATCAATGTTTGAAATATCAGTTTCGTATCGGGTATTGGCCTTTACAAAACCTACGCCAGTATGTATTGGGTATCGGCTAATACCATTAAAAAACTGAGGCAATTCGTCATGTATTGGCCGATTCCGTTACCATTAGGATTGTATTGGCCACCCTCAAAACCGATATGAGTTGACCAATATGTAATGGTATCGACCGATACTTAAAACCTTGCATGCATATCGACCGATACTACCTAATGCATGCCCTTAACAGATATTAACCTTCAAGAGGTTTTGCTGAACTTCTTGACCAATGTAGATTGCCTTACAAAAAAAATAGCCAACTATTCAATTTTCAAAATAATAATGCATCTTCTATATTTATGATCTACCAGATCCAAACCAAATCTAGTGAAATAAAAAGAATTGTCTAAAAACATGCACCATTGAAAATCAGTACATTCCAATTCTTAATGCATGCAAGTTGACAACAAACCTGAAGGAGCAACTCAAATTTTGAGTTAAATAGAAAAACGCTAAAAGCTCTATGCAGCAAATTCTCAGACTCTATTTTCTGCATCAAGTGACCTACAGAATAACCGAGGGTTAGGGAGAAAAGGAGCAAAAAATCCACTAACAAGAAATAATGTTTCAATACTATCACCATAGATAGAAGACGAATATATCTAGAACTGCACACACATGGACATAAAAAAGCCTAATAAGTATTTAGGTTAACATATTAACTGGTATTGTAAAAGTAAAACTTTAGCAACCAGCCATCAACAGAAATATGTATGGTAGTACTTTCTCCACGTACAAATCCGACTGAAAAATCATGTATGCTCCGTTTGGATAGCCGGAATATGAAGGAAAGACAGCTTTCCTGCATAAGGTGGGTGTTTGGATACCTGGAAAGTGTGGGTCCCACGGAAAGTGTTTTAGTCAGCTTTCAAAAAAATGACTATTTTTTCTCCGATTAAAATCAAAGGAATTTGTGGGAAAGGAAAATGAAAAGGTGAGGAGACTAACACATTCCCCATCCTACCCTCTTTAAAAAATAAAAAGCTTTATATATATATATTGTATTAATTTCTTTCTTTTTAGTTAAAATGTTAATGAATTTTTATTCTTAAAGATACTTATCCTAACAATCTTAGGATACTAAAAATCAATATTTAGTTTATTATAAAATTAATATTCTAACTAATTATGAACACCATGTTCTAATTAATTATAAAATTATATATAAATATATATAGGGGTATCAATGGGTCGGATTCGGGATAGGTCCGACAAGTCCCAGAACATAACCTTAATAATTAAAGATACTAATTAATGAATTTTTAACCAACCTAAGAGACCCGAAACCTGACGAGTACTGTTGGGTATACCCGCATAAACAATGTTGCATACTATAATGGTATTGCTATACCTAATTGTCTTTATTTTATTAAAAGAAAATACTTATACAATGAAGGGTACAATAGGTAGACGAAAAACTTTCTCATTCATTCCTATTAACCAAACATCAAATTCAAGATTTTCTGTCATTTTCCTGAGGCAACCAAACAGCTTCCAGAAAAATTAAATTTCACTTTCCAACATTACTTTCTGGCATATTACTTTCCTAACAAACTTTCTGACATATTCCTGGCACCAAACGGAGCCGCAATACACCAATTTTGTGTCCACGGCATGAAATGAAAAAAAAAATAACTTATGGAAATTGAATGCAACATATAATCCTGTCATGCTAAAAATCACTAAGCTATAGATTCTAGTTTAACAAAGTTGAATGTACTGAAGAACAAAGACTATGGTCAGCTGTCCTTGAAAAACTTGAGAGAACGTTGGCGACTTGGAAGAGGAATTAGCTATCTTTTGACGGCAGGATCACTTTGATTCAATCCTCATTAGCCAACCTTCCTAACTACCTATCTTTGTTTAATATTCCTGTGAGAGTGGCTAAGATAATTGGAAGATTCCATAGAGATTCCTTATGGAAGGGAGGAGACTATAGGAAGGATCACTTGGTTAATTGGGAAACAATATGCAGAGTATGAGTAAAAGGGGTTTAAAACTTCAGCATTGCCAAGGAAATGGCTGTGGCACTTTAGTATGAGCAATAACCTTTTGTGGCCGAGGATTGTATCTGGCAATTATGGCAGCCATGATAACAGATGAGAAGTCAATCCACGTGCAAGATTTTATAGCAGCAGCCGTGGAAAGCCACTTCAAGCTAGCTCCATAATTTTACAGACATGCCATTTTTGTGTGGGCCACACCTCTCTTTTGACACGACCTTTGGTGGGATGACTCTCCCTTCTCTTCAAGATTCCCTCGCCCTTTTAACCTTGCCCACAGTAGAGATCTTTGGTTTTGGATGTCATTTCTTGGTCCCCATCTATCCTAGCTTGGAAACTGGATTTTAGGTAGGATCCTAGAACCACTGAATTGGGTTAGCCGGCTAATCTGTTTGATTATTCAGACATTTTCATTTATTCTAGCAGTGAGGACTCCTCGATTTGGATCTCGGAGTCAAATGGTTGCTTTACCACGAGACCTTTCTTCTCTATTCTATAAGGTGAGGGTGATCTTCCTCTACCACCCTTCCCTAGCCACTGTCTTTGGAAACCACTTGCAGCTCCTAGATACAAAGCATTTATTTGAACTTCCTTCAACGAAAGAGAAAGGGTTGGTTAATTTCTCCACACAGGTGCATTATGTGTTATTAGAGAGACGATCGATCATCTCTTCCTTCATTGTGCTACAGCTAGAGTGATTTGGATTTTTTTATCCAATTTATCGACTTCGATTGGGTATTGTCATCAGCTATTCACTCTTTATTAAGGTAGTGACGTCTAGCAACTTGGGTAGGTTCAACCCAAAACCAGACCGACCCAAACCGACTTCGGTTCAGTTTGGGTTGTTCTAAAAGTTTGGTTTGGTTTTGGTTTTGAAATTACAAAACTGGATTAGATCGGTTTGGTTGAGTTGAAGCCTCAGTTAAACCAAAACCCGAATTCTAGTGTATAGTTTTAAACTGAACCGTACCAAACCGATTTAAACAGAATTAGTCTATATATGTATTAAATAAGATAACTAAATATTATACTATATATTATAAATGGTATATGATATATAAAACATGATATTATATATATATATATATATATATATATACACACACACACACACACACATATATATAATGTATTTCTTAAGAAATCTTGTATTAACCCGTTCTAACCCAACCCAAACCGAACCAAAACTGCAATTGGGCTGGGTTAGATTTGTTTGGGTTTAGGGTTTTCCATTTCAATTCGGTTTGGTTTTTGGGTTGGGAATTCGGTTCGGTTCAGTTTTGGGCTAACCTTCACCAACCTAGGTTTGGTCTTGGGTTAATGTCAACTTGAACGAAACCGAACAGGGTTGCACCCCTAGTGGTGCCTCCTAGGAGTTGGGAAGAGTGGCATAGTGATGTACTAGTGTTTGTTCCATGCTGTGCTTTGGGCTATATGGGGGGAGAGGAACATGAGGATATTTGAGTATAGACATACAAGTACTCAAGCCATATTGATTTCACTATGACTTGGGTGGCCAAATGGATGATCATTCGAAGGAGTTTAGAGATATATCAATTTTGGAGATCATGAGAGGGTGGGCAATTATAGCTTTCCTGTCTCTAGATGTTAGGAATATGTATAGAGCGTGGATTCCTACAGGGCCAAGGACCATCAAATTGACCTTTAATGGCTCATCTAGAGGTAACCTGGGCTTTCTAGGGCTAGAGGCATTTTCAAAGATCATGATGACCTCATTTTACAAGCCTATTCTTGTCCAATAAGGATGGGGATTACACATGATCCCTTGACGTGGTTGAAGGTAAAAGGAGATTCCTTTTCGATTATCTCGTGGATAGACCGGTCATAGACTCCATGGAGATTTTTTCACCTAGATCAATTAGCTCGTTTTCTTGGTACATGAGTGGAACATCTCGTTTGTGGATAGACATGTTGGTGACATATCGCCAGCTATGCCTAGCAACATGGTTGGTGACATCGACATTTAGGGCTCGTTTGGCCAAGCTTCCGACGAATGCAAGGGCTTCAGTGGGGGTGGCATGGGTGGTTTTTTCTATTTCTTCTTTGTATATTTATGGTTGTGTTTTGTTTTGTCGTGTTTGCTCTCCACGCTTTAATTTTTCACTAAAACGCAGGAGCTGTACTTCTTGTGTTCTTCTTCCTTCTTTAATATAATCTCATGACTTATCAGAAAAAAAAAAATTAAGGGCTTCTGGGTGAAGGGCATTGTGAAAAGGGGTTTTGAATCAAAGCCAATGGCTAAAAATTATGTTTGGTGAGAAAAATAATATAAAAGGATGTTCATGTAAATAATTTTAGGTCAGATGGATATTTTTTTTCGTTTAAAAGAATGTATAATAGAAATCAAAGGGTAACTGTCATTAAAGAAGTTTCACTTAAATTTAAAACACTGCTAACTGCTTCACTAAAATGGGCTTCCTAAAGAAGCGCTTTCATCCAGAGCTTTTTACGGAAGTGTCACCAAACACCAAAGCATTAGGTGAGAAAGGTGAGAAGCACTTTCGGTTCTACAAAGGACTTCCCTGACCCTAAGGAAGTTATGCCAAAGGGTAACTGTCATTAAAGAAGTTTCACTTAAATTTAAAACACTGCTAACTGCTTCACTAAAATGGGCTTCCTAAAGAAGCGCTTTCATCCAGAGCTTTTTACGGAAGTGTCACCAAACACCAAAGCATTACGTGAGAAGCACCTTCGGTTCTACAAAGGACTTCCCTGACCCTAAGGAAGTTATGCCAAACGGGGCCTTAAAATCTTGGTTGGAGGGGAAGAGAGAGAGAAAGGCAGGTAATGGAATCTTTTTTAACATAAGCCAGAAACAATGTCTTTTCTGAACCAGAATGTTCATTTAAAAAACGAAAATTATTATTTAATCGATTATATAAATTAATACTAATTTATCCATTTTTCATATAGTTCAAACAAGACTTAAATTTGGCCAATTTCTTTTCTGAACCACACTGTTCATTTAAAAATTGGCATTTATTATTCAATCGATTATATAAATTAATACTAATTTATTAAATCGATCATATAGTTTCAAACAAGACTTATATTTGGTTAATCAGTAGCATCTACCTTCATCCAAAATAGGCTTGGAAACCAATGTTTTGATAACTTCATCTGAAAACCAGCTAGAAAAGGACTATATACATACCTGACTTTAAATACTTTTACCATTCAGTACAACTATGTTTATAGCCTATGTAATAGCATCTAAACCTTTTTTAGCTAAAACCTGCAAATGAGATGCTTTGCATCTCCCTTTTTTATTTTTTTCACATTTATTACCACAAGCCACAAGTTAAAATTATGTAGAATTATTTTACTGGCTAGACAGAAAGAAGATTTCTAGACGACGTGATATGTGTCCTTGAAGAAGAGAAAGAAATGTCATTAGTTATTAAACTAAAAGGATGATTTTTCCAGTAGTTTTCATCTAGTATAATCTATACTGCATTACAGTGATTACATGATTGCTTCATCCTCAAATATACAATACTATATATGTGGATATAAAGCTTTGGCCGAACCCATCAAGTAATCTCAAAATGTAAAATATGTTTTACAACACTAATAATTATAGAATAGCAGCATAAAAACTATCACTTACAATTGTATTTAGATTCATGGCCGATAACGTTATCATTCTCATCCAGTAGAATACATCTGCAATAATCATAGAAAAAAAAAAGATAATTTCATGCAGACGACCAAGTGATACCAACGAAGATCAACTACAAACAAATTGATAGTATCAAATAAACAGATTTGGACCTAATGATTTTGAGATACAGCTTTTTGCGTATCTAACTGGGAGACACTTAGAAAAGATGAAAAACTTAGCATGATATTTTGATGTACATTCACTTTTACCACTAGGTTGGGACAGGGACAATTGTAATACATGCTTCCATTTTCAAGACAAATTAAAAAGCTTGTGCAGAAAATGGAGACGCGCGAATTTATACAACAGAAATGCATGTTAAGTTATACTCATCAATGGAAAAGAATGAGTTGCTTCAATTAACAGATAATAAACAATTATATAACTGATGCAGAAACATTTAAAATTTTATTAGATATTTTACCAGTGACAAAGTAGTACTATGCTAAAAATAAAAATTTAACCAAGATTTAGTGGCAAGAAATCATTATTTCTTTTAATCTGCAGAACAATATTGGTGGACCTAAAATTTATTCTCCTTTCTAATTAGTGCAGGCACTGTGAGCCTTAACTGAGAGAGTGCTTTTTTTTTTCCTGCCATTGCCTTTAAGGATTGATAAGTTTCATATCTCCAGGAAGTTTGATTATCAGATTATT
Organism: Pachysandra terminalis; assembly: GCA_031762675.1. Taxonomy (NCBI): domain Eukaryota; kingdom Viridiplantae; phylum Streptophyta; class Magnoliopsida; order Buxales; family Buxaceae; genus Pachysandra; species Pachysandra terminalis. The sequence continues at coordinate 5,478 of JAUPMG010064491.1, read as the reverse complement.
CATAGTGTTGTTATAAAGACAAATAAATATGCTTTCCATGATCGCATAGAAAATATTTTCCAATTATTTTTATAGGTAGAATGAATTCAGCTGCATACAGCTTTTGTCGCATACAACCTGCACCATTGTATTCCAAGTATATAAAAAAATAATAATTACATATCAATGAAAAATAACATATAAACTAATGGTAGCCCCTCGGTGTATAGGATCATAACATCAATAGTCATATCATACCGAGTCATGACGTGAATAATTCTTGCAAGGGAGATATCCATGCAACTTTACCTGACCAACGAAAAAAGGAAAAGAAGAAATTGAACAGCAACCCAAAATGGTTACGAATGAACTTGCTTACCCTTAGATCTGTAACTTCTATATTACTGAACTCAATTTAAATCCTAATTATCTAGATCAATTAGCTGATATTTCAGTGACTCACTAATCCTTAAATTATTTCATAATTTTAGAGATAGACTTACCAAAGACCAAAAAGGACGTAGATGGAGTCATACAGAAATGATTTAATTGCATATAATCTGACTGAAGACATGGTTTTTGACATATTGGGATGGTGGAACAGGATTGGTGAAAATGTAACGAACCTCAGCTAGTTAAGACAAAGCATTTTATTCCCACCATCGTCATTGTTGTTGTTGTTCTCACAAATTTACTAATACGTCAGTTAAGAGGTTAAATCTAAAATCTAAATAGCAGTACAGCAATCCTACTTGACTGATCTACCCTTGAATTTATGGTGTGTCACATAGCTAAACCAGTATCCACCCAATGGTGGATACCAAATTTTTTTAAGCAATACCTCAATAGAAGGCAGCCGTTCACAGCAACCTGAAGTGGTACCTTAGTAGCGATGCCTTTCTGTGTGAAAAAGACTTGCTCTCCTGTGAATGCTAATACTACCACAGCTATTAATAATTGGAAATGCTTCATTGGTTCTGTTCCAAATAGGCAATACATAAAGTCCTTCTTTTTCACCTCGAAACAAAATGCAATCAGGTGTGAGATTCCACTGAAAAGGCAAGCAACTACACCACCTTCCATCTTGATTGCAATCTCCAGAACTCTCTGGCAGCAGCAAGCTCTCCAACTTCTTTAACAGTAGATTTCACTAATTAAAATCATAAACTTGCCGAACATAGGCAATAAACAGTTTGCACCTTATGGATTTTGAGGAAACGATTTACTCTGACATGGAAGAATATAACATGGAGCTACTAGCAGGACCACAAACAAAATTAAGGGGATGGCTTGTTGAATTACTTGGAAAGTTATCCCTCAGCATAACAGCAGCAGCATTTTATAGGAAACATGGTTGTTGAACTTTTTAAATATTGTAAGGACATCACCAGTTCAAAGTAGAATTAGTTTTAGTAATTCGGTGTAAGACAATTATTTGGTGCTACTTATAAAAAATGGACAATATGTTTAATGTTTCCATGTGGTTTAACACAAATCTTCTGACAGTTGAGCACAACAGATAAGATCCCATCTCAAGACGTTAAATGCATTTTATGATTTATTCTTCCTAACAATTGATAATAGAGCATCCAAATAATCACAGATACGGACTGTGACACCATTGCAAAAGAAGATACTACTATGATGCAAGCAATGAGTTCCTGCCTTCACATAAAGAAATCTTTCTTCATAAATTTTCACTTGAAAAATGGATTGTTAAATCAAATATTTATTGAAATGTTTACTTATACAAAAAATGGACATGTACATTAAGAAATAACTAAATCACTTTTACTGAACCCCAAAAAAGTCTAGTTCCATCATACTTGACCACACCCTTTCTTCTCTGCTAAGGGTTTAGAAAAAAAAAACAAATCTAAGAAAAGGGCTTGACACCTCACAATTATGAACCAAAAGGTATCTCTTTTCACTTGTGAGAGTATTGAATAAACTACCTCTTAGAACCTTACCACCATAACCTTTGATACATTCAAAAGTTAGATAATGAAAAAGGCGTCTACGAATAAAAATATAAAACAGAGTCCTAATAGAAGTGAAAAAGCTCTTAACTTACAATATTGTCTAGGCTCCCTTATTTTTTTGCTTTCATTCTTTCTTTCTTTTTTCCTTTTTTCCTAAGGTGTATTTTATTGAAATGGCAAAAGAAAATATACATTTATCTATATCTATATATATAAATATATATATAAATATATATTGGGACTTGCCTTTACAAAATGATTCCATGTACATTATCAGTTACAATGGATTCAAAATAAAGTCAAGCTAATTCCCTTTAATAATGCTCTATAAAGTACCATTTGATAAAATAATTGATCTTCCAAATGAAAAATAAAATCCTTGAGCTAATTGCCCTCAGGTATTCTATGAACAAAACGATGCATACACAGTTATTACCAACTCCAGACTTCCATTTACAAAATGATTCCATGTGCCATGTACATTAGGAAGTTCTTCGCTATTAATTATAATAGTTTCATAATAAAGTCGAGCTCTTTTTTAATAAAAGATGGAAATTTATTAAAAGGAGAAGGAAAGAGTACAAAAAAGCCCATTAAAAGAGAGAGAGAGAGAGAGAGGGGGGGGATGGGTGCAAAGAAAAACAAATTAAGATAAAAAACATCTAAAACCATAGAAAACAAGAAGGAAACATCCAAAGGAGCATCTCCTACCGAAGGGCTTCTTCGACAAGATCCTCCTAGGTACTCCTACAAACATCAAATCCCTGTGAACACTCAAGCCAAAGGAGCATCTCGTAGGAGTGGTATGCTTTCACAATGACGTCAGTAGCAGGTCTGATTGGTCGGCACCCAAGCCAAACCTTGTGCTTATGTCTAATGTTTTTGTCTTTTAAGGTCATTGCTTTACATTTCTGTTCTTTGGGTCACAATTTGTAATCCATTTTGTATTTTTCTCTATTTTTTTGATTAATAAAATCCTGTCGTTAATCAAAAAAAATCCCTGTGAACACCAGCTCTAGCCAATCTATCGGATAGCAAACAAATCAGAAAATAAATTTAAATATATACATATATATATATAGAGAGAGAGAGAGAGAGAGAGAGAAGATGAGCAGATCAACAAAAAACATTTGCAGAGTCTCATAAACTCAATCAAATCGGATAACAAACAAATCAGAAAATAAATTTACAAAAAATAAAAATAAAAAGCTGTAATGAAATGAATTCTAAGAATTATACACACACGCACGCGCGCACACACACACACACACACACACACACACACACAGAGAGAGAGAGAGAGAGAGAGAGCAGATCAACAAAACCCATATGCAGAGTCTCTTAAATTTCAATCAAATCAGATAAAAGGCAAATATTAACATAGCTTCATTATATATATACTGCCATGAAAAGAATTTTAAGAATTATTAAGAGAGAGAGAGAGAGAGAGAGAGAGAGAGAGAGAGAGCAGATCAACAAAACCCATATGTAGAGTCTCTTAAATTCAATCAAATCAGATAAAATGCAAATATGAACATATATATATGTGTGTGTGTGTGTGTGTGTGTGTGTATACTGCCATGAAAAGAATTTTAAGAATTATTCAGAGAGAGAGAGAGAGAGAGAGAAAATAACAGAAAACAATTGCATAGTGGATCCATAGAAGAAAAAAAAATCAACATATAAGTCCATAGTTGAAAAGAATCAATGAAATGAACTATAGAGAAATCTAGAGAAAGAGAGACAGAGGACGAAAAAATCAACAAAAACCAAAGAGAGAGATGAAAAAATCAACAAGAACCATTTGCCTCTATTGAAATTTCGTACGGGTCAGTATAAAAAGATGTACAGTTAGAGAAAGAATAAAAAAAACAAAAAAAAAAAAAACGCAATTACATGAATTATAAAGATGTACAGTTAAAGAAAGAAAGGATGAAGATATCAACATAAGCCATCTGCATAAATTCTTGAAATTTCAAGTGAACCGGATTAAAAGAAAATCAAAATACAATCAAACAAAACTCCAGCAATGAAAACTTTACAGCAGAGAATCAAATGATATTTCAAGCCAATCAAATAATAAACAAATGGACAAAACATTAAACCAATCAAATGGATTCGATCATCATCTCAAGAAATCAAAGATGATGAAAAGCAAAAACATATCAGATAAGAAACAAATCAAAAATATTCAAATGGACAAAACACTAAACAATCAAATGAAACTAAAGGATCACATCAAAAAAGACGAAAGAGAAAGGAAACGGAAACTGACTCGTCTTCGAACATGAGACGCCTCTGAACAGCGTCCATGTCTGAGTCAGCAATGTCGCCCATTGTTGCAGACGAACTAATAGCAAATGAAGACGAAGAAGAAGATGAATAGAAAACGCGAGATGAAAGGGCAGAGCTTTAACGGAACCCGAGCCGAATCTAAACCCCAAATCTTTTAACGAGCCTGAGCCGAACCTGAACCATGCTCAAGGTTTACGAGCCTGAACCGAGCTGGACAAAGGTCGGTTCGTTTACAGCCCTGGAGGAGTCGTCGAAGTTGTACACACAGCCAAACCTATTCTCAAACATTCTTTATTCTCTCCTTCTCCTCTTGACTTCTTCTCGTTTGACGTATGGATGTTTAATTTTATAAAAAAGTCAAGCCGAGCCTATCTAAATTCTGTTCAAACTCATTAAGATAATAAACTTTGTTTGTACTAAGCGTGTCTCATAAGCCTAATTATATAGCTCAAGCTAAATTTATATAAGCCGAGTCCGAGCCGATCTAGCTCGGCTCGTTGACAGCTCCTTCCTCTCGTACTCGTACTCGTACTCGCATGGTATGGTCTTAAAAAGAGTTGCATATGGAACATCCAATCAAATGTTCAACGGATCAGGGTGTTAAAAGAGAGTTGCACAGGGACCATCTCGTTGAAATGTTCAACGGGTCAGGTGGGTTACAACAACAAGGTATGTAAGAGTGATAAAAGAAAGTACAATAGTGTCAAGAGTTTATGTTTGATATGTAGAGTAATTTACAAAATTATTTCGGAATGAACCAAATTTGATCAGCAATAATTAAAATTTTAATGCTTTAATTTCTCTTTTTTGTAGTAGCTCAACGCTGATCATACTTTGAAATTTCAAAAATTTCAAGGATTTCGGATGACCAAATCAAACCGAAATATCTGAAATGGATATTTCGGTAAACAATTTTTTTTTGATTAAAATAATTAAATAAAATAAAGGTGTTTTATTTTTCAAAATTTTAGTCGCCGATATAATTTTATTTTTTTTAATTTAAAGTATTTAATATAGACTTAATTTTAGCCAATTTCTTTTTTTTTTCGTTTCTTAATACTAAGTAATAACTTCTAAAATATAAAAAATAAAGGTAGTCAATAAAAAGTGATAACCTCATTAAAATGTATTATGAACATACAAATTTCGAAAAAAAAAACAACAAATAATATTTTGATTAATAATGTGAAATAATACAAAAGTTTACAACTAAGTAATAAAT
>JAUPMG010064480.1:0-13399 GCA_031762675.1 Pachysandra terminalis | reverse complement strand
GGAGTAGTCCAAAATCTAAAGTTAAAAGAAATTATAATTAGCACTTGTATGAGTAGTATTGATTGAGACTTGTCCACAGAGTGGGACTTCAATTTTTCACAGATTCATATTCAAACAAATGACCTTAATTCATGGTGAAATATGCCTAGCCTTGTATATTTGTGTTTACATAAATTATGCAAGCTGATAGCTAAACCTAAAGCTTCAGTGGGAGAGATATTGAACTTATCAGCTACCTTCAATATTCTGTATTAAACAACTGAAAATTCTATTAATAGAAGGAACAAACCCTTAACAAGGGATAACATGAGGAAAAAAAAAGGAGGCATCACAAAGGGAATGTGTGTATCACTTGATACACTCTCTTAATTAGCTCATCAGTCATGTAATCAGAAGATCTAGGAATCTTAGAGAATAAGAGACTTTCTCGAGCTGACAAGTCAACAATTTGTTTAGCCAGTAACCTAGTCTCCAAGGACCTTTAGGTTGCGTTTGTCACTGCTTAATTAAGTGCTTATTGAAGCTTATAACTTGTTAAAACACTTATTAAGGCTATAAGTGCGTTTGGTAATGATGAACGCATAGTGTAAAGGATCGGCCGATCCCGGTCCAGATCGGTCTGTCCAACTTGGGATCGGGACGAGCCACGATCCCTGGCCGATCCCAACAAATTGGAAAAATCAATGACTCAGAACGATTCTGTGATGGATCGGCCGATCCGTCACGGAATCGACGAGTCAAACCGGACAATCCAAACTGGATCGTTCGGTTCAAATCTTAAAAAAAAAAAAAAACTTGAAGGAGTTTTGAGAGAGAGACAGATCGACTTGGGAGAGAAGTTTCAGAGAGAGAGAGAGAGAGAGAGAGAGAGAGAGAGAGAGAGATTCTCTTTCTTCTTCTTCTTCTTTTCCTAATGTTTACCTTAATTTGGTTATTGGAGAGACTTACCCGTGCGATTGTCGAGATCGAGAGAGACTCTTTCTCTTCTTCTTTTTCTCTTCTTTTCTTGATGTTTACCTTTAATTGGTATTCTTTTTGATGTTTATCTTTAATTGGTTATTGTATTATCTTAGGGTTTTCATTTCTGTGAATCTATAGATCTCGTGCAGCTAATCTTAATGATTTTCTTTTTTTTTTTTCTGATTTTTTTATTCCGAGCCAATGTTTGGATCAGCCGATCTAGAGTTGGATCGCCGATCCAACTCGGTATTGGACCGGGACGATCCCCGATCCGATACCGAGTTTAAACACTATGGATGAATGAGTTCGTTCCCATCCATAAGTAGTAGAGGAAGATAACACATAAGGAGAAGTTGCTCTCAACAACTTCTCTTTATCACTTGTGCGGGAAGTGGTTTCTAATCATTAATGACACTTTGAAAATGGCACTTCTAACCCCAAACACAATACTAAGCTTTTTAAAAATGACATTTATCCCTAAAATTTAAGAAAATTTCTATGAGTTTGTCTTGTTATGATATTTAAGTTATCCGTATCACCAAACATTTTTTTCTTAAGCCAAGCAAGTTATTGATGCCGTGGATAAGCAATTGAGTCACTTATCCAATGAATGCTTATCCAAAAGCACAAGCTCGGCCAAATGCAGCCTTAGATCTCTTTCAATTCCATATGCTAGTGTTGAACAAGTCCCTTTTAAGGATAACCTTGTAGAGATCTATATCCATGTACTCTTTAGACCTTGATAGAAGTGCCAAAGTCTAAGCTCTGTTGGAATTTCCCAACCAGATGGCCCATAATATGCATATTCCCTTAAGGCGTCTCTTGAATTTGTCAAATCCATATGAGCCTAGGTTGCTTAAGAATCATTGATTGTAGTTATTCTTTTGGTAGTTAGGAAAGGGAGGAATCCGAGGAAATGATAAAAGGTATACACTCCCACTAGTCTATAGAGATTTCACCCAATAGGAGAATGCTATCGAGAATAATAGCCAAAATATAGACTGCAGATCTAATCCTCTTAATTGAGAGCTCCCAAAAAAGAAATGTGCGTTAGGGATGAAAACATAAGTAAAATGATTGCATGTGACTATTGGAATGGTTGACCAGAAGTTCATTAGAAAGTTTGATAGTGAACCGGGACAGATGTTAGGCAACCCAACTGACTTGTTAAAAGGCAATTACTTGATTCTTTTTTATCATCCTTTCAAGAATTTAATCGGTTTGTAAATGATGTAATACAAGGTAATTGATCAGAATTATGATGACACCCAATATATGCTTTGGCTCAATTTTTTTGATCTCATTGACTCAAATTTGGTTAACAAAAAATAAGCACGTGTCCTTCAATTATTTGGCACTTTAACCATACCAGATTCTATATGTAAGTGAGGACTATGGATCGTGGAGCATTGATCACTGACACCAAATACAGTGGTTGCCCGGCCATAAGCCTATTACACTTTAGGAGTGTAAGGTTTTACTATTATGGATGATGGCCACTCGTTTTTCAAGCTTACTAACCTCCTAAGATAGGTTAATTGGGTTGGAGAAGACTTTTGAGTTTACATAATGCATTGATGTGTAAAAGCTTGCTCTCCTATAAAGGATGATATTAGCAGTAAAGATAAAAACAGAATGATAGCTCGTCTTATCAGGTATTTGAAATTTAGGATTTTGGAACTTCATTATAAATCATGGTGGGTTCTTTGGTATATCCTAGAATATCAGAGGGTTGGTTATTAGATTCTACTTTTCTACTCTCAACCACTAGTCAAGTCAGAAGAGAAAATCTAATTAAAGAAGATTCAAGGTGATTGGGACAGATTTGGGTATCAATTTACCAATGGCTATTAAGGAGCTTTGAGTGTGCCTATATGTTAACAGTTCCTCATACTTCTCAACAGAGTCAACAGACCACCATGAAACAACAAGCCTTCATACTTTTATCGGCTACTTGAGTGATCCTACATTCCTACAATATCGGCAAATTCAATATCAATACCATTTGATCCCAGGTTTATTATTTCTTTTTTTATTTTTTTATTTTTTTTATCCTTAACAGAAATTTCATTAATCATCAAAGATAATACAAAAACAGAGACTCATGGCTTGCGAGTCAGAAAGCAAACTGTAAAATAAAGTACAATTGGGTAAAAAAAAAAAAAGGAAACTGTAGAGGACTTGGTCCAAAGTTATCTCTATCTCTTCACCCCTAGGCATACCAGCCTCAAAGAGCTCTCTCTCCACACCTCTTCTAGCCCAAGAATCTGTGTCAGCGTTAGCAGATCTAAGCACATGGCATAAAGGATATGCACAGACCAATAGAGAGATACCGAGCTAGTCTAATCCAGTGGGCATATCTCCAAGGGTAGCTAATCTCATCTTTCATCCACGAAATAACCAATTGCGAATCACCTTTAATAAGTAAAGGCTCCAACTTCAGCTTCTAGCTTCAGCCAAAGTAGCAATCAGAGCTCGTAATTCTGCAGTAATAGAGTCTGCAATACCAATCGGGCCAGAGAATACATGCATAATGACACTCTTCGAATTCCTGAATATCCCTCCAATCCCCGATCTACCTGGATTACCCAATGCGGATCCATTGAAATTAACCTTAAATTGACCCCTAGGCGGTTCCTTACAAATCATAAAAATTGATGGGATTATTACCGGAGAATCAAGCAACTCATACTAGTTTCTAGCAATACAATCCATAGACATTCCCCTAAATTCCTGCCTCAGTGACATCCAACTGGCCACCAAACCCATAATGGAATCAAAGAGCCAAGAAAATGAATGTTGAATCCCCTAAAGAATCTGTCTATTCCGCTCGCACCAAATAGCCCATAAAATTTAGAAGAAGAAAGCCTCATATAAAATTTTGCCTCTTCAGCCCAAGCCCTGAAAACGCCAATGATCAAACATCTCCACAATACGTTCCGGAACGACCCAGTCAACCCCCAACATGTGCAAGAATTGCATCCAGATCCCTCTTGCCACTGAGCAGTGAGGAAAAAAATGGTCTATTGTCTCCCCTTGATTCCTGCACATAAAACAAATATGTGGATAAATAGCTATATTGCCTCTTCTCCTTTGGATCATATCACAAGTATTAATACGATAAAGCAAAGTAGTCCAGACAAACAATCTCACTCTAGGGGGAACTTTTGCCATCCATAACTTTGAAACACAAAAAGGAGATGGATTCAAATTCTCCTCCCAACCAAGGAAGTAACAGAATGATTTAGTGGAAAAGACACCACTAAACTCCAATGGCCAAACCCGATAATCTTGATATTCTGTATCGATGAAACAAAACTTAAGGATATCAAAAAGGTTCGACAACTCCTCTAACTCCGCATTTCCGAGATCTCTTCTAAATGAGAGATTCCAAACTAGACCTGTCGGAGACCATGAAAGGATATCAGAAATCACAGCATCCTTATGCTTTGCCACCATAAATAATCTGTGAAATCTATTTTTGAAAATGGACTTACCCCACCAAAAATCATGCCAAAAACGAATTAAAGAACCTGTACCCAACCCAAAACGAATGATCGAATAAAAAGAAGAGGCTAAAGTAGAAATGGCTTTCCAAGGGCTAGGCATATAAACTCTAGCAGTTCGGTTATCCCAAATATTTACCCCTATCCCATGCTTACTTACAATAATCTTGTACCAAAGAGCCTCCATGTCATTGCCATAGCGCTACAGCCATTTGCCAAGCAAAGCAGAGTTCCGACGTTGAACGTTGCCTAGATTGAGACCACCTGCTTCTTTACTCTTGTAGACCTAATTCCACCTGACCAGATGATCCTTCTTAACATCCCCTCCCTCCCACAGAAAATTCCTTTGCGCCTTCTCCAACACCTTAACCACTCTAATTGGCGCTCTAAATAGGGACAAGTAATAGATGGGAAGACTGGCCAATACCGATTTAATCACGGTAACTCTACCTCCTAAAGATAAATAATTCCTCTTCTAAGTGGCCAATCTCTTTTCAGCTCTTTCTATAACAGGAGACCAAAAGGAAAAGAATCTGGCACTATCCCCCAACGGGAGGCCAAGATATCTAATAGGAGGCTGAGTAACGCGATAGCCCAAGTAATCAGCAAACTGATGGATCCGATCTTGCTCCAAATGAAAACTAGAGATGGTCGATTTATCCACATTAACCTTAAGGCTTGAAACCATCTCAAAGCATCTAAAAATGACCTTAATCCAGTAAACTTGCTCCTCCACCGCCTCAAAGAAAAGAATAGTATCATCCGCATATTGCAGATGAGAGACAGGCACCCTATTCCTACCAACCAAAAAGCCACTAATGAGACCCATATTTTCCGCCCGAGCCAGGAATCTACTTAAAACATCCCCCACTAGCGGAAAAAGAAAAGGAGAAAGTGGATCGCCTTGTCTAATCCCTCTAGACGACTCAAAATGACCAAGAACACTCCCTTTAAAAAGAAACGAGAAAGAGACCTTCGATAAACAACCACTAATCCATTTCCTCCATTTAGATCCAAAACCCTTCCATTCTAACACCGAATCAATGAAACCCCATTCTACCCTATCATATGCCTTCTCCTAATCCAGTTTACACATAAGACCTGAGTTACCACTTCTCTCTCTTTCCTCCACCACCTCATTTGCCACCAAAACACTCTCCAAAATTTGTCTCCTAGCAATGAAAGCAAATTGATTCGAAGAAACAACACTCCCTATCACCTCTTTCAGCTTCTCAGCCAAAACCTTCGCAATATCTTGTAGAGACTAGTAATCAAGCTAATAGGTCTAAAATCTTTAAGCTCATTGGCCCCAGGCTTTTTGGCAATCAGCACCAAGAAGGTTTCATTCGTGTTCTTATTGATCACTCCATTACTAAAGAACTCCTGGAACACTCCCATAAGATCCTCTTTAATCACCTCCCAGCAATCTTGGAAAAAAGCCATAGGAAACCCATCTGGCCCAGGAGCCTTATCTCTCTCCATACCCATGATAGCCTTTCTAACTTCCTCAATCTCAAACTATCTCTCCAACCATAATGTCTGATCAGAAGAAAGAGTGACCCCCGGAACATTTCTTAAGTTAAAAATCAAATCTTGCTCCGAGGTATACAGCTTACCATAAAACTCCATCATGGCTCTCGTAATATCACCCATGTCCTCTATTCTCTCCCCATCCACCAAAAGATTGGTAATAGCATTCGTTTTAGGCCTTACATTAGCCATCTAATGAAAAATCTAGTATTGCCATCCCTTCCCTTAAGCCAAGTAGCCCTCGATTTCTGTCTCCAACTAATCTCCTCTTGTTTGAGAATATTGTCCTACTCAAATTGTTTAACACACCTCCTTTCCTGATTCCCTGCAGGAAGCCCCCTTTGTTGTTCTATTAAATCCAATTCACCAATAGCATCACAAAGAATTTTCTTCCTCAAAGATATATCTCCAAAACATTCTCTATTCAATCCTTTAATCTTAATTTTTAAAGATTTAAGAGATCTCATAAAGGAGAAGCCAGCAAAGCTATTATCATCTCTAATCCTATTCGCCCACCAAACCTTCACCTCATCAAAGAAATTACTATGAGTGAGCTACATATTTTCAAACCGGAAAGGAGAAGGGCCCTGAAGAACCAAATCCACTGACAATAATAACGACCAATGATCGGACACCGGTCTAGGCAAAATTTTCTGAATCAAATGGGGATAATGCGCATCCCAATCGACCGAACCTAAACACCTATCTAGTCTGCAACAACAAACATTCTCCTGAAGGTTAGACCAAGAAAAAGCACCACCTAATAAGGGATAATCCACCAAATCAAGATCCTGAATAAGAGAAGAAAATCTCCTCATACTCTTGGACAACCTGAGTCGAACACCCTTCAACATCAAACTTAGGCGACCTCCTTTGATAAGTAAGATTCCACTCTAGCTTCCGTAAATTCCCTATCCACAGGTGAAACGTTACTAGAAACACCCTCTCGACCCTTCTTGAACCTACCTACTGCTTCAGACATACTAACCTTGTCCCCATTCAGATCAGACGCCTCTAAACGGAGCAAATTAGCTACATCTTCAACACCTACCCAATCATCCGAACTGAGACTATCTCTCCCTTGATCCACCTCTCCATCTGAACCCAACATCCCTACTGCCTCATCGACCTTCCGTAAATCATCAGGAGTCTCAATTTGAGCCAGATTCTGAATCAGTCCATCTATTTGTCTTGTTTTGTTATTGGCAATGACATTGAGACCTATGAAACCTGAAACGAAGCTCGTTATGGATAAAGAAGAATAAATAGAAATATCCCCAAAGCAAGAATTTAATGGCATACCTCTCTTCGGCTACCCAATAATAGCCACATCAATGAAGGGGTGTTGAAAGAACAGAGATTTAGCTGGCAACTGAAAAAAAGGGTTCAAAAAATGTAAGATCCACCCTTGGATCTCTATATCATGAATCTGAGAGTAATCCAAAGGCATCGAAGAAGAGACAATATGATTTTCACACACATTTGAATCCGACAAGAACCCCAGAGAGAACTGAGTATCCTTACTCCATCCCTCAGTGCCAAATGAAGACCCATTAACAGTGTCTAACACCTTCTCCGCCTCCACTGTATCGTACCCTGCCTGAATTAAATCCAAAAATGTATGATATATCATACTATCTTCAGCCGTGTGCTCAACAACCACTGTAGTCAGATCCAAAGGATTGATCTCGAACTCAAGATCAACGTTGTCTTTCAGCCCTAAAGATGATTCTGATGGAGAGAGTACTGATTGAGAAGAATTTCCGGAAAAAGATAGGGGAAGAAGGGAACGGTGTCGACATCGTTTCCTTAGGCTGATCCGGCAATCAAAGAACCCCCGTCTCCTCCTCGAGCTTGCAACTCTTAACCTTATCCACCTGTAAGATTGCCATTGGGGGATTTTCGCTAGAAGACTTCGGCAATGTGGCCCGGCACTCGGTTTTCTCTTTTTCCTTATCAAAATTCATCTTAAGATTATAAAAAATGAGGATCATCTCATCCAATCTAAGTTGGATCGAAGATAAAGTGGGCTCCAAAGCCCTCAAAGATAAATCGACCACGGATTTAATCATCTCGTCTCGGCCCATCTTCTAGGCCCTTATTTCCGATTTTATGGTTAGCTAAATGGTCTCCGTCACTGATCTGGCTCGGCCCAACTTCCACCCATGCCGAGTTAGTGCAAGGCTTCTTGATCGCGTTCACGGGCCCATCCTTACTACCAGTCTTCGCTTTCTTAGCAGGCCCACCACGTGCTAAATTAAAATGAGCCAATGATCTGGATCTGGCCCTAAAATCAGGCCCATCCCCTCCAAAACTATTTGCATGCTGTCTTAATCTCCCAGCCCTATCCATGAAACGGCCCCTAGGTTTCCCAAATTGCTTATGCGATGCCACACCATTTTGGAAAGAATTTGAATTGAAGTTCCAGTTAGGATTAGGTTGATTCCGAAATCTTTCCCTTTATTGCTCCTACCAATCGAGAACAAATCATCCTTACTTGTAACCGATATCTCCCCCAAATCCAGACCTACTTTTTTCTTTCCATCAATTGCCCCAGACGCCACATCATCGTCTTCAACCTTGGACACCCAGTTCTGAATTTTTCCAACTGCCTCTACACTCGCCATCTTCTCAGAAATAGACAACGCAATTTGGATGACAAAACGGTTACCCCTTAACACCAAGGAAATCGAACGAGGAATAGAAAGAGGATTATCAGAATTAACTAATAATTTAGCATATTTTATCCAATATCTATGAGAGGTGACTTCATCAAGCCGAATAAAACCGTCACAACAATCCCCAATGAACTTAAAAATTTCATCCGTCCAGCAATCCAGAGGCAAACCAAAACAAAAATCCAAACACCTCCATTTCCAGAAGTTAATGGAATTTCAACCTTGATGTCACCCCATCTGTTGATGATAACATCAGATTTGGATTTGAGAGGGAACGATCTTAGAGAGGCCAACATGTCTGCCGAAGTCTCGTTAGGTGTGAAGAGAATGGCCTGCTTCTCTGGAAACGGCACTCATTCTGGTTCAAACTCGTCAAAAAAATACTTCTTAATCTCAGAAGCAATAGAGTTCCAAGAGACTTCACAAGTAGGTGAGAGCACCAAAGCTCTGTTCCACTTATCTTCAGCCACAAAAGTTTCAATGACTACCTCCGGGCAAATTCCCCTTTGCTTAATGCGAATGATCAGACTATTAGAAGCAGCCTCATAACCCACTCTACCACCTCCGATCGGTCTCTCTTTAATTTTCAGACCAAAAGTTCTCCATCCGCTAGCCGCTCTCCCCATTGGCATAAAATTTTTGCTCGATCTCTGTCCAACGTTCAGTTCCTTACGCATGTATCTTCCTGCCCGATTGCTCTTCAATTCAATCAGCAAAATTCTGGCATTAAAAACTCACTTCCAGCTTTTCGAACCAAGAGTCTGAAGATTAAGGCCAGCGGCTTCCAAACAACATTGTGATACCCAATCTGCTTCGGTATCCTCTAAAACCAGTGAACTAACTTCGCCTCTACTTCTCTCTGAAATCCGATATTTGGATCCAAAATTACCATGAAGTCGTTCGAGGGAGAACATTTTAGCCTCGATCTGAAAAGCCTCCAAAGACGGACGATTGCAGCAGACAACTTAGAGCCAGCATGATCAGCCCCTGCATTGGACGATCTAGAACCATCGTGAACTTCCGACCTCACCACCTCGGCGAAAGACAAGCCGGAGGGAAGGCAGAAGGGAGGAGGAGGGGGGAGCAAAGAAGAGGGGAGGGAAGAAGGAAGAAAAGGATTAATCATCAACCGAGAGGAAAACCTTTGTGTATGCCGGAAAAGACAGAATACGCAGGTTTACAGAGGTCGACGGAAACCCTCAACCCCAAAGGGGAAGGTTGCCACCTTCATCAGCGCCGGTGAAGTCCTCCAATGTCCTCATTTGGCATCTTGGCTTCCTCAGGATTGTAGGCGATGTCGATTTGCTCATAGACATTCGTTTATCTGCCACTGTACAGATACGTCAATGGAAACATTGGGAGGATTCTATTGCGAAAGATAAATATGATACTGACCGAGGTATTGTTCTAAAGGTTTAATTACAGATTATTCACAATTAACTCTCTGAGCATCTTCCAGTTAGCAATTGTTATTGATCTGAATCATTTCAATGTTTAGCATCTTTAAAATGCCATCTTCCATTTCCTCGAGTGTGCATTTCTTCTAATATAGGTGCAATATCCACGCAGTTTTGAAGGCAAAGGTTACCCACGTTCATGATCATGATTTTATCAGAGGCCGTTTCCTGGGTATTGGGAAAAACTCAGTTTTTCTGGGTTGCATAAGATATTATTACATCTTTCTTGATAAAATCTCTTTAGTGTTTCGTTTATCCCATGAGGTGTCAGAACTTGGCAATAAGTTCTACCTTTCACTTGCATATTATGGGGATTTAATCTGTAGTATTGATCTTAACAATTTTGGTCTTCTGTTGAAGACTAGAAGGAGCCTTTAGATGTGGAAGGATTAGCTCACATTTCTCCAGTTTGTGGCGATAGTGGGATTGTTCACAGGGTAATTAGCAACACGTGATGTAGTTTGCCAGTTATGCAAACAGTTTTTTTTTTTTTTGAAAACATTCTTTAGGACAGTAGTGAAAGTCTTTTCTTGTTTTCTTTTGTTACCATGACCAGCATATCTCGTTCGGGAGTTTGGAGGCATTGTGGTAATTCAACAAATGTTCACCAAGACTGTTCAAGAGAAAACGATTATGGTCTTTTAACATAGATATAAAGATGCACACTTGTATACTTTGGCTTTCATATAGATGAAATGCTGGGTTAGTTTTGCATATCTGTAGTCATAAAGCTGAGAAGCTGGAGGAAATTAGGAGTTGGCTTTGTTGAAGACAAATCCTTGTAATTACTAGATCGAAATAGTTAGTTAACTTATTGATAATTGGTTTGATTGTAGGCTGGATTGCAACATGGTCATTTGATGCAGAATGACACGCATTCGACACAGACTCAATTCATAACTTTATCTTGTTGAGGAATAATTTCCCTGAGAGTGGGTTTTGCAATATGAAAAGAATAGAGAAAGAAGAAAAGACATACCCAAACCAAAACATACGAATTCCAAAAGAGAGATAAATGGTCAACCAATCTATATTAGGTTTTATATATAAATCCAAACAATTATTTTCCTAAACTAACTAGGTGACTCACAAGAAATAGAATTCAAGAAAAAACTTGCACATTTATCTAGTGTGATGTATGCTCTCTCGAGTATATTGAGTTGTACAACCCTTAATTTAGGTATGTATCTTCATTGGGGAATAAATAGGCTATAATTTAAGGGTAGAACAGATGTTTCATTTGGAAAGAGAAAGCAATTATATCATAAGATCATTTGTTGGATACAAAGCTTAATTTCATGTAAACAAATGTGAAACAACTCCTTTTGGTTTTGATTGATGGATGCAAAGCTTAATGTCATCTGAACAAGCTTGGAACAAGTCATGGTTATGAACTCAAATTGTGTCAAGAATCAAAACTAAGACTTTTCTTAGGGAACTGGAGTAGACTAATTGCCAGATGCATAAATTCTAGCTCTGTTTTTATATACTTCATGAATTGACTCACTCATTGACATTGGTATTAGAAATTAGAATATGAGATTTTCCTCCATTGTTAATCATACAGATTGGCTGGTGACGACAAGAAGAAAACATGTTGAGCATAACAAACAATGATGTGCTCTGAGCCACGTTTAGTTGACAGCAATAGAAGCTAAATGAAGTTAGTTGATGGTGAAAAATACTGAGTCGAACTGATTGTCATAGGCAATTGAACCAGGCTTATAAGTTGTTAACTTGTTATTCATTTAAAAAAAAAATATCAGGCTGATTGACTGACTGATTCAAATCAAAGTAATTGACATAGAAGCATATCAGAAATGATGTGCATTGGCAGAAGTAGATAGAGACTGGTAATGATGACAGGAAAAAAATCATGTTGAAGTTGATTGAAGATAGTAGAAAAGATTAGCAATTCATTGAAAATAACATTTGTGAACCAAGATAGGTTCATTCTGCAGAAAGCATGTGAGGTTGATTAAAGCTCATACATGTAGTAGATCAAGATCTGAATAAAAACTTCCAGAAATCGACAAACTGTTCAGATTTTCTCCAATAATTAAATTTTCTGCCTCTCCTGTTTTGATACCTTTACAGGATAGAGGGTCTGAGTCTAAGGTCCTATGTAAATCTCAGATGGTTTATTCTCTAATCCACAGATGAGGGTTCTAGAGACATGAACTAGAAGCCCATAGGAAAGAAAAATCAAATTCAAATGAAGGCAACAGGAATGATTGCACATGAAAATGAGCTATGCAGGTTCTACACTTTTTTCCCATTGGCTTTCTTTCCATGTAAAATATATATAAAGATGTTCTTTGGTTATGTTCAAAAAGAAAAATTAACGAAGATCTGTAATTGTTGTTGGAGGCCTATCTACGTGTTCAAGTTTATCAATGTTCCCCATTTGGTTGCATGTGGGAAGTCTTTTATGGATCACAGGATCCAATGAGCTACAGAAATCGTGAACTATCTTGTTACTAACAGCCAATAACTGGCCTCCTATGAATCATTGTATGTTGCCAAGAAGTTTGGGGAGAGGGGAAGGTGTTTTCATGGGATGGATGGGATCCGATTTCCGGTTATGGGACCATCTTAGAGGAGGGTGGTGGAAAGGACGAAGTGGCTTGTTAACAGCAAGACCATGGTGGTTGTTGGGACTTGGCAGGGAGTGCCAGTGATTAAGGTATTGGATGAGGAGGTTGAAGAACATAAAGCCTTGCTTCAATGTTGCTTTGTTGATCGATTTTATAAACTTTGAACCCAGTGTATAAATTGTGTTGGATGGGCCTCAAAAGCTTGGAGAATCCTTCAAGGTGGTTTCAGAGGTTAAGAGGTGGTTTGCATCTATTCATCTTTCCTTCTAAAATGGTGATTTTTCGCATCTAACATAGTGGTAGCGGGTGTTTAGAGGGCATCGAATTGCTTCTAGATGTATGGGTCCCATCAGTTTGCGTTTGCTAGCATAAAGATAGGCTTAATTGGGAGGGTCGGTTTCATGGAGATGGATGGCTGTGAGATCCTCTTGTAGGAGGGTGGTGGAATGGAGGTGACCTGGTAATGCCAGAATTACTATGGATTGCTGGGAGGGATTGCCCATGATAAAAACAAATTTGGAGGGTATTGAAGAGCTTAAATCCCTCCTTTGATGTTACCTTTTAAACCAATTTATCAGGTTCGATCAGGAGGAGCATGGGGATGGGGTGTATGAGGTTTGAGCACTGGTTTTGGGACCTGTGGTTTAAAGTATCATCTGACACCAATATGG
>JAUPMG010064469.1:0-13400 GCA_031762675.1 Pachysandra terminalis | reverse complement strand
GTGGTGGTGTTGGTGGTGGGGGTGGGGGTGGGGTGGGGTGGTGGTGATGGTGTGACGGTGGCGGTGGTGGTGGTGGCAGTGGTTGGTGGTGGTGGTGATGGTGGTGGCGGTGGCATTGGTGGGGTGGTGGTGGTGGTGGTGGTTGTCGGGTGGGAGTGGTGGTGGTGTGGCAGTGGTTTAATTAATTTTTAAAAGCTTCCATTTTTCTATTTTTCTGGATGTTAGAGAAGCAAATTTTTGAAAGCAACGAGTTGTTGCTTCTTCATTAAAACAAAAAAAAAAAAATTGTTTTTTTTGCTTTTTAAAAGTTGCTTTAAAATACCTTACCAAACACTTGTTTTGCTTTCAAAAGAAAAAAACTATTTCTAAAAAGTCGTAACAAACACAACCTAAGAGTCCTTGTTTTAGTTGATCTAATATTAATTCCCTTTTTAATTATTGGGTCCTAACTAAATTAGAACTAGTATTACTCCTATTAACTTTCAGCCATTAGATTAGATTAAGAATCTCCTACGAAATCCTAGTCATACATTATAACTTATGAGAGTTATAATTGTGTGTGATGTACTTAGTTTCCTACAGTACAACCTACCAATCACAACAAGTCAAAGTCAAACATAATAGCTAATTTACTAAAATTTTAAATTACTCCCTATATTGTAGTTAATTACATATAACCCTATGAATTAGTTTGGATTATTACAATATACTATTGCTAAAAACATGTACTTAATCTTTATTTAAGTTCCTATATGAATGCGGATTGATGTTGATTATTTATATAATATTTTATTAAAATTGTAGTGGGTGGTTTTGTGAGGAAGTCACCAACGGTATAATTACAGATCGACGGGAACCTAAATCAACAAGTGACCGTATCATGTTTCTATAAGAACCAAAGAGTCAAACTGGTGAACCATCTAACAACGGTCGAACCAGGCTAAGGAAAATAGTGGGTCAAGGTGATAGAGATTCTCTAACCCTATATCTCTAATTGAGATTATGACTGAACCTTTTGCAGGCTCCCTACGTACCCAAATAGGGATTGAGTCAGACGTAGTTTAGGATCAGGTAATTTTGGCAGAGGTCTCCCCCTTTCGTGATTTCTCCTTTTCCTTTTTTATCATCAGTTTCAAGGAAAGTGAGCCTCTATTTATAGCTTTTGGAAGAAAAGTTAAGTACAGTTAGAATTCCCAACCACTGTTTCTAACAGTAGTTAAAACGCTCACTTGGGATAGTATGCATTATGTACCCCTTGTCTCTTAGGTGGACCAATCACAAGTCATTTTAATGAATTACAGGTTTGCCATAGAAAACTGTGACACAACATGTAGTTCAAGACATGTCAAGAGATTGGAGAGTACCCCTGTATGTCACGCTCATGATTCCTCGATATGAGAGTTGGCGATCAATAGATATTCGTGGTAATGAAAGATGTTTTAGCCTTTGCATCATCGAGATTGTCTAGTCTTGGCACCATCGAGGTTATTAGTCTTAGTACTTTCGAGGTCCTCGAACCTTTGTAGTTTTGAGACTGTGTGACCTTCTACGTCATCGAGGTTCCTTTTAGATGGAGGCATTCATTATACGTAGTCAAGGTTCCCTCTAGACAGAGGTAGTATCACCTTCTACGTCTTGAAGAATCACTCTAGACGGAGGTAGTATCTCTTTCTACGTCTTAGAGCATCGCTCTAGACGGAATTAGTATCTTCTACGTCTTAGAGCATCGCTCTAGACTAGAGGTAGTATTGCCTACAACGTCATTGAGCATCGCTCTAGATGGAAATAGTATCACCTACGACATCATTGAGCATCGTTCTAGACGGAGATAGTATCGTCTACAACGTCATCGAGCATCACTTTAGACAGGGGTAGTATCACCTACGATGTCATCGAGCATCACTTTAGACGAAGGTAGTATCGCCTACGACGTCATCGAACATCGCTCTAGATGGAGGTAGTATCACCTACGACGTCATCGAGCATCGCGAAATTTGAATGGGACAACAAATGTGAAGCAATATTTGAAGAGTTAAAGAAGAGACTTACCACAGCACCTATGTTAGTAGTTCTGGTGAGTGGATGGAAGATGGAGGTGTAAACAGATGCATCCTTGCAGGGACTTGGAGCAGTTTTGATGCAGGATGGGAGAGGAGTGGCATATGCATCGCGACAGCTTAAGACACATGACCACAACTATCTTACTCATGATCTTGAGTTGGTTGAGGTTGTCTTTGCTTTGAAGTTGTGGAAACACTACTTATACCGAGAGGAGTTTGAGTTGTATTCATATCATTAGAGTCTAAAGTACAACTTTACTCAGAAAGACTTTAACATGCGCCAGAGGAGGTCGTTTGAATTACTTAGTGACTATATCACTACACTCAACTACCATCCAGGGAAGGCAAATGTTATGGCAGATGCGTTGAGCAGGAGACCTCGTGGCGTGTTATGGTAGATTATGCGTCAGGAGTGGAGTTTAAAAAAAAGCCTCTGCAGACTTGAGGATTGGGTCAATGAATGAGAACCGAGGCAGTTCACTCTTCAGTATGGTTGTGAAACCATCATTGGAGAACCGTATTGCAGTTGGGCAGAAATCAGATCAGGAGTTGCAATCGTTGGCAGCAGATGAGAAGAAGTCAGATTGGGCAGTGCACGCAGATGAACTGATTAGATATCGGGGTAAACTATGTGTACCAGATGACTAGGAGATTAGGAGGGAGATATTAGAGGAATCTCAAAGTTCACGGTATTCCATTCATCCAGGAAGCACCAAGATGTATCGTGACTTGAGGAAGAATTATTGGTGGTCTGAAATGAAGAGGGAGATAGCTGAGTTCGTGGCGAGGTGTTTCACTTGTCAGCAAGTGAAAACTGAACATCAGAGATCAGCAGGACTACTACAACCATGACCAGTGGCAGAATGGAAATGGGAATACGTGACGATGGATTTTTCTCTGGTTTGCCTAAGATTCGTGGGAATTTGGACTCGATTTTGGTGGTAGTAGACAGACTCACCAAATCAGCTCATTTCCTACCAGTTCGGACTTCAGTAACAGCCAACGAGATTGCTAAGTTGTACGTACATGAGATAGTTTGACTACACGGTGTGCCTGTATGCATAGTATCTAAACGTGGATCATTGTTTACATTTAAGTTCTGGGAGAGCTTGCAGAAGCCGATGGGAACTCAGTTGGACTTCAGTACTGCATACCATCCACAGACTGATGGACAGACTGAGAGGGTGAATCAGGTCATGGAGGATATGCTGCGAGCATGTGCTTTGGATTTTGGAGGTAGTTGGCGAGAACATCTACCTTTGGTAGAATTCTCTTACAACAACAGCTATCACTCGAGCATTGGTATGGCCGTTGTACGGGAGACCTTGTCGATCGCCAGTATGTTGGGCAGAGGTTGGAGAGAGTAGTATTCTTGGACCCGAACTAGTACGAGCGACTAGAGCTAAGGTGAAAATGATCAAAGACAAATTGAGGGCAGCACAAAGCAGAAAGAAGAGTTATGCTGATAAGAGAAGGAGAGATCTAGGATTCAATGTGGGTGATCATGTGTTTCTGAAAGTATCACCGATGAAGGATGTAATGAGGTTTGGAAACAAATGAAAACTTGCTCCAAGGTATGTCGGACCATTCCAAATACTGAAGAAGATTGGAAAGATGGCGTATAGGGTGGTTCTACCTACGCAACTATCATCCGTACATCATGTATTCCATGTGTCTATGCTACGGAAGTACGAGCCCGACCCGATTGTTGATTGGAGTGCATTACAGCTAAGGGAGGACGTATCTTACGTAGAACAACCTATACTGATTCTGGATCGAAAAGAACAGGTCTTGCGTACTAAGACCATTCTCTTGGTGAAAGTTCAGTGGAGTCATCATGACACGACTGAAGCTTCTTGGGAATTGGAATCAGAGATTCGGGAGCAGTATCCTCATTGTTCTTGAATTAAGGTGCGTAATTTCGGGGACGAAATTCTTTTAAGGGGGATAGATTGTAATGACCCGGACCCTTAAAAAGAATCCTTATTTAATTTACTAATTTATAGTTGAATTAATACAAGTATAGGGGTACATTTATAATTACCTTATATTGGCTTAGGGGTTAATGTGTTATTTCCTTTACAAATGGGTAATAACTGAAATTTAGAAATTCCATTCCATTAGCCAAAACGTGAACAGCAAACTAAGTATTACCCAAAACATATACAGCAGACTTGCTTTGGTTAGTGGACTAACTAACTTAGCTAAACAAAGTAAATTAAGCTACCTTATTAACTCTTGACTTGGGAAAAGGAAGAGACAACCTTTGTCTTAAAAACACAAAGGGAACGGCTAGGAGAGTATAGCTGAGATCTTGAGTGATTTCTGCAGAGAAGGAAGAAGGAAGACTGATTTGAAGATTTCCAAGTTGAAGATTGAAGCCAAAACCCAGAAGATCTGAGAAATTACCAAGTAGTTTATCCGGCCTTCTACAATGATTATGTGGGTCAAGTTTATTAGTTTACTATTGATTTGGTCTTTGAACATGATTTATCAAATTTATATGTTGATTTCCGTGATTTATGAATAGAAGGATTTCCAGAAAATGGATTACAAAGTGATATTAGAAACTAGATTGTTTATGTTTGATTTTCAAGAATTAATTTGATGTTATGAAATAAATATTTTGATGATTATGAACATATTAGCTTTTGTTTTGAATGCTAGCATGTTTTTTTTAAGTGATTTTGTATGTGAATTGGATGCATAAAACACCATTCTTGCATTCAAGAAAATTACAGAACATATGCTAATCTCAACTATCGATTATGAAACATATGTAACTAATTTTTATAAATAATTCTATATTTTATTTAGATTCTCCAATTCATTAGGAAGATGCCAAAACAAGTTTGAGGCGATTCTGATGTGTATTTAAAAAGATATGGTCAAACTAGTGACTGTAGGTCGAAGTAGCATTATAGTCCAGAAGATTGTTTCTGGGAATGTGCGATCGAACGCAGTTTTACAGAACACGGATTTAACAAAATTAACCCTATAATATATACATAACATATATGTGAATCAGATTGTAACCATTCCTCAAGGATACTGAGAGTTGTGATTTCCCGCCTTTTCCTCGTGAATGGATTTCCCACTTATGTGGATGGATTACCCACTTTTGTGGATGGATTACCCACCAGTGAGGTGCAGGGATGACCAGAATTATCATGTAATGACTGGAGTTATGAATGGGAATACCTATGATGTGTTCCATTGGATTACTTGCGTGTATGAGCGCGTAAGTAGCTTTCACGAGAATATATCATTTGTATATCCAAAGCATCATAAGAATGCTTATGAGGTTTTCCATTGGATTACTTGCGTGTATGGGCGCGTAAGTAGCTTTCACGGGATTACATCATTTAAATTCCCTAGCGTAGGCATTCATGCTATGATTGTTGAAAGGTTAGGTGTTCCTTGGAAGAAAAGATGTTTGGGTTACCTATTCTCATAGATTGAAAGTCCTACAAAAGAGTAAAGATGGTGGTCGTTGATCCATGGGTTAGCACTCGGATTAGCAAGGGGGCGCACCAGTTGTTCCTGGAACACATGCTTCGAACTGGATACCTTAAAATACTTAGCACGACATCTGATCATACGTACATTACTTGCATATCATACTGTGTTCATTGGATGAGCATCTTAGAGCATTGTATTTCACATTCATACTCATCATATCATATCATATCATAGTTTATGTTGTTTATTGTATTACTGGTTTATCGGACGATTTTATAATCATATTATCATTGTATGTTAACTGGATCATGCTTGCTGAGTATTCCATACTCATGCAGTGTTCCATGACTGTAGGTTGATATAGTACTTACAGACGAGGAGACTTGGATGTGTGATACATATTACAGATGGACATTAGATTTAATTTTTGATTTAGACATTATGTTTATTTTATTTGGATATACGGCTCTTCTAAAGCCTTTGAAGTTATTACGTTGAATACTCTAATGTAATAGTTAGTAATTACTTCCGATTTTGTTACTCTGACTTATTATGAATTAAATTGAGGGCTTTCTCATGCCTTGCTCGATATGAAAATCCGCGGTCCAGAAATGGATCTCGAAGGTTGCACCTTGTGATCCGTGCTTTCTCACCTAGGGATGTGAGTCATGGGATCTGGGGCGTGATAGATTGGTATCAAAGCAATGGTTTTCATAACTGAGTTGGAAGATGAGAAAACTTAGAATTAGAATCACATAAAAACTAGAAGTTAGGTGGAGAAACTTAGAAATGTTTCTTAGGATTGTGTGTTGATTGCTTTATGTGAATGTATGTTTATTTTCATGTGAACATTAGGTTAGAAGTAGGATTAGTGACTCATGAACCTTGTGGTGAAATCGTATATGGCAGGAAGGAGGGGTAAATCCGTTGCAGATGGAGCATCATCTTCCGGTGTTGGATGTGAGACTGAACCTCGACTAGAGGAACTATATCATATACTGGGAGATATGGCTGCCATACAGCACGATCAGATGCTGAGGACAGAGGGTAGGCCGATGATAGCAGTTGCAGCACCTACGACTTGGCTGGAACGGTTCCAGAAGTTGTCACCACCTACCTACGATGGTGTGGGTGAACCGCAGCTAGCCTAGGATTGGTTACTTGACACTGAGAGGTTCTTCAGGACGATGGACTATCCTGAGGATGAGCCGACGAAGATTGCCACCTTTATGCTGAAAGGTGAAGAACTGCACTGGTGGACGATGGAGGAGAAGAATCATGAATGAGCAATGCCTTGAACTACTTACAGGAGTAGATTCCTGGCTACTTTTCTACCTAGTAGTTATCGCTGATAGATGGCGCTAGATTTCATGAGACTGGAGCAGGGAAGTTAGACTGTGGCCCAGTATGAGACCAGCTTTGCCAGGATGTCCAGGCATGCACCACACATGGTGGCAGAGGAGGCAGACCGAGCAGCTAAGTTTGAGGAGGGACTTCGACCAGCAATTAGGTCCAGAGTCATACCACAGCGACTCGGGACTTATTTAGAGGCCTTAGATTGTGCCAACTATGTAGAGCGTGATCTGGATAGATATTTTGGACAGAGGGATCAGCAGCCTAGGCATGGCCGGGGAGGACGTTTCCATCCCTATCGCCAGGGACAGGGATCAGATAGGCGCCACAAGGGTGACGACCAACAGAGGAGAGCACCACCACCTGATACTACTACAGTTGCACTAGTGACAGCTAGTACTCAGCCACATCCACCACCACCACAGCAAAACCAACAGCATCAGGTCAGACGGAGGGATTCACGCATGTGCTACAACTGTGGAAAGCAGGGCCATCTTCAGAAGGATTGTAGGCTACGTCAGCATCAGGCTCAGGCTGGCAAGGCCAATGCTATGACAGATACTCAAGCAGCTTATTGGGATGACAGTGCCACCAATGCTGTCGTGGAAGGTACTTTACATCTATTTCATACACCTGCTCATGTGTTGTTTGACTTGAGAGCATTGCATTCATTTATTGCTTGTAGATTTATGTTATTCCTTGGGTTGGAGCCTAGATTACTAGAGACACCTGTCAGTATAATCAATCCAGTGGGTAGTATTGGTACTCTACACCGGGTGTGGCGTGCCTGTATGGTGAGAGTTGGAGATCTGAATCTGGAGGCTGACTTGATTGTACTAGACATGGTAGAGTTTGATGTGATCTTTGGTATGTATTGTCTTGCTGCCTATCATGCCAAAGTGAACTGTTTTGAGAAGACTGTTGTATTTGACCTTCCTGATGGGAAGCGGCTTAATTTTCTCGAGAACGAGAAAGATAAGTATCAGATAGAATTTCTGTGTGCAGCAGATGGTGCAAATCAGTTGTCCTTAGGAGTCATCCGGACTATATGTGACTTTGAGGCAGTCTTCCATGATATTACTAACTTACCTCCCAGGAGAGAGATTGATTTCTTCATTGACTTGATGCCGGGTACTTCTCATATATCACTCGCGACTTATCGGATGGCTCCGACAGAGTTACGTGAGTTGAAGAAGCAGTTGGATGGAAAGAGTGCACTTTGGTTTATCAAACCGAGTACGTCTCTATGGGGTGCACCAGTTCTGTTTGTTAAGAAGAAGGATGGTTCACTCAGATTGTGTGAGGGCTACAGGCGGTTGAACCGGGTCACTATTAAAAACAAGTACCCGCTGCCTAGGATTGATGACTTATTTTGATCAGTTGAGGGGATCCCAGTATTTCTTCAAGATAGATCTGAGATCGGGTTACCATCAACTGAGAATCAAGGAGGAGGATAATCATAAGACGGCTTTTCGTACCCGATATGGCCATTTTGAGCTCGTGGTGATGCCATTTGGGTTAACGAATGCACCAGCCCGCTTTTATGGATCTGATGCATAGGGTGTTTCGACCCTATCTAGATCAATTTGTGATAGTATTTATTAATGATGTTCTGATCTACTCTCTGACTCGGGAACATCGTGATGAGCATCTACGAATTGTGTTGCAGACACTTAGTGAGCATCAGCTCAAGCTTGAGAAGTGTGATTTCTGGAAGGAGGAAGTGAAATTCCTTGGGCATGTCGTGTCAAGGAAGGGTCTTTCAGTAGATCCTTCAAAGGTGGATGTTGTGATAGGATGGGCAAGACCGAATAATGCGTCTGAGATTAGAAGTTTCCTTGGTCTGGCGGGTTATTACAGGAAGTAGATTGAGAATTTTTCTTCCATATCAGCAGCTTTGACTCGATTGACCAGGAAGGATGTGAAATTTGAATGGGACGACAAGTGTGAAACAGCATTTGAAGAGTTAAAGAAGAGACTTACTACAGCACCTGTGTTAGTAGTTCCAGTGAGTGGACGGAAGATGGAAGTGTACATAGATGTATCCTTGCAGGAACTTGGAGCAATTTTGATGCAAGATGGGTGAGTAGTGGCATATGCATTGCGACAGCTTAAGACACATGAGCGCAACTATCCTACTCATGATCTTTAGTTGGTCGCGGTTGTCTTTGCTTTGAAATTGTGGAAACACTATTTATACCGAGAGGAGTTTGAGTTGTATTCAGATCATAAGAGTCTAAAGTACATCTTTACTCAGAAGGACCTTAACATGCACCAGAGGAGGTGGATTAAGTTACTTAGCGACTACATCACTACAATCAACTACCATCTAGGGAAGGCAAATTTTGTGGCATAAGCTTTGAGCAAGAGACCTCGTGGCGTGTTAGCACAGATGATGAGTCAGGAGTCGAGTTTACAGAAAGCCTTTGCAGACTTGAGGATTGGGCCAATGAATGAGAACTGAGGCAGTTTACTCTTCAGTATGGTTGAGAAACCATCATTGGAGAACCGTATTGCTGTTGGGCAGAAATCAGATCAGAAGTTGCAGTTGTTGGCAGCAGATGCAAAGAAGCTAGATTGGGCAGTGCACACAGATGGACTGATTAAATATCGGGGTAGACTGTGTGTACTAGATAACCAGAAGATCAGGAGGGAGATCTTAGAGGAATCTCACTGTTCACGGTATTCCATTCATCCAGGAAGTACCAAGATGTATCGTGACTTGGGGAATAATTATTGGTGGCCCGGAATGAAATGGGAGATAGCTCAGTTCATGGCGAGGTGTTTCACTTGTCAGCAAATGAAAGCTGAACATCAGAGATCAGTAGGACTACTACAACCTTTACCAGTGGCAGAATGGAAATGGGAATACGCGACGATGGATTTTATCTCTGGTTTGCCTAAGACTCGTGGGAATTTAGACTCGATTTGGGTGGTAGTAGACAGACTCACCAAATCAGCTCATTTCCTACCAGTTCGGACTTCAGTTACAGCCGAGGAGATCGCTAAGCTGTATGTACGTGAGATAGTAAGACTACACGGTGTGCCTGTGAGCATAGTATCTGATCGTGGATCATTGTTTACATCAAAGTTCTGGGAGAGCTTGCAGAAGGCGATGGGAACTCAGTTGGACTTCAATACTGCATACCATCCGCAGACTGATGGGCATACAGATATGGTGAATCAGGTCTTGGAGGATATGCTGCGAGCATGTGCTTTAGATTTTGGAGGTAGTTGGAGAGAACATCTACCTTCGGTAGAATTCTCTTACAACAATAGCTATTACTCGAGCTTTGGTATGGCTCCTTTCGAGGCGTTATACGGGAGACCTTTTCGATCGCCATTATATTGGGCCGAGGTTGGAGAGAGTAGTATTCTTGGACCTGAACTAGTATGAGAGACTATAGCTAAGGTGAAACTGATCAGAGAGAGATTGAGAACAGCACAAAGCAAACAGAAGAGTTATGCTGATAAGAGAAGGAGAGATCTGGAATTCAATGTGGGTGATCATGTGTTTCTGAAAGTATCACCGATGAAAGATGTGATGAGGTTTGGAAAGAAAGGGAAGCTTGCTCCAAGGTATGTTGGACCATTCCAAATACTGGAGAAGATTGGAAAGGTGGCATATAGGGTGGCTCTACCTACGTAGCTATCATCTGTACATAATGTATTCCATGTGTCTATGCTACGGAAGTACGAGCCAAACTCATCACATATTGTAGATTGGAGTGAATTGTAGGTGAAGGAGGACGTATCTTACGTAGAACAACCTATACTGATTCTATATTGGAAAGAACAAGTCTTGCGTACTAAGACCATTCCCTTGGTGAAAGTTCAGTGGAGTCATCACGACACGACTGAAGCTTCTTGGGAATTGGAATTAGAGATTCGGGAGCGGTATCTTCATTTGTTCTCGAATTAAGGTACGTAATTTTGGGGACGAAATTCTTTTATGAGGGATAGATTGTAATGACCCTAACCCTTAAAAAGAATCATTATTTAAGTTTCTAGTTTATAGTTGAATTAATACAAGTTTAGGGGTATATTTATAATTGTATTATGTTGGCTTAGGGGCTAATGTGTTATTACCTTTACAAAGGGGTAATAACTGAAATTTAAAAACTACATTCCATTAGCTAAAACGTGGACAACAAGAATTGCTTTGGTAAGTGTACTAGCTTAGACTAAAAAGAGTAAATTAAACTACCCTATTAACCACCTAAGACTTTGTCTTAAGAACACAAATGGAACGGTTAGGGGAGAAAAGCTGAGTTCTTGGAGTGGTTTCTGCATAGATGGAAGAAGGAAGACTGATTTGAAGATTTCCAAGTTGAAGCTTGAAGCCAAAAACCAGAAAATCTGAGAAATTACCAGTTAAGTAGCTTACCTGGTCTTCTACAATGATTTATGTGGTTAAAGTTTATTTGTTTACTGTTGATTTGGTCTTTGAACATGATTTATCAAATTTATATGTTGATTTCCATGATTTGTGAATAGTAGAATTTCCAGAAAATGGATTACATAGTGATATTAGAAACTAGACTGTTTAAGTTTGATTTTCAAGAATTAATTTGATGTTATGAAATAAATGAATATTTTGATGATTATTATCATATATATGGTTGTGTTTTGAATGTTAGCATGTTTTTAAGTGATTTCGTATGTTAGTTGGATGCATGAAACACCCTTCTTGCATTCTGGAAAATTACAGAACTTATGTCAATCTAAACTATCGATTATGAAGCACGTGTAAATACCTTTATAATTTATTTTATATTTTATTTAGATTCTCCTATTCGTTAGGAAGATGCCAAAACAAGTTTGAGGCTATTCCGATGTGTATTGAAAAAGATATGGCCAAAATAGTGGTTGTAGGTCGAAGCTAAAAAATAACCCAGAAC
Organism: Pachysandra terminalis; assembly: GCA_031762675.1. NCBI lineage: Eukaryota > Viridiplantae > Streptophyta > Magnoliopsida > Buxales > Buxaceae > Pachysandra > Pachysandra terminalis. Next base: position 1,624 of record JAUPMG010064469.1, on the reverse strand, counting down.
ACTGTTTATGGGCAGTGTGATTGAGCGCACAAGATTGTGCTCGAGCGCAAGTGCGATCGAGCGTAGTTCCTGTGGGATCGAGCGCAGTAGCACAGAACACAAATTTGACAGAATTAAACCTATAATATATATGACATATATGTGAACCAAATTGTAACCATTCCTTAAGTATACTGAGAGTTGTGATTACCCACTTATCATAGTGGATGGATTTCCCACTTATGTGGATGGATTACCCACATATGGATGTGGATGGATTACCCACCTGTGAGGTGGAGGGATGACCAGAATTATTATATAATGACTGAATTTGTTAAAGGGAATACCTATGATGTGTTCCATTGGGTTACTTGCGTGTATGGGCGCGTAAGTAGCTTTCACGGGAACATATCATTTGTATATCTAAAGCATCATAGGAATGCTTGTGAGGTCTTCCATTGGATTACTTGCGTGCATGGGCGCATTAGTAGCTTTCATGGGATTACATCAATTGGATTCCCTAGAATAGGCATTCATGCTATGATTGTTGAAAGATTAGGTGTTCCTTGGAAGAAAAGATTTTTGGGTTGCCTATTCTTGTAGGTTGATAGTCCTACAAAAGAGTAGAGATGGTGGCCGTTGAACCATGGGTTAGCGCCCGGATCAACAAGGGGGCTTACAAGTTATTCCTGGAATACATGTTCCGAACTGGATACCTGAGGACACTTAGCACGACATCTGATCAAAGGTGCATTTCTTGCATATCATATTGTCTTCATTGGATGAGCCTCTTAGAGCATTGTATTTCGCATTCATATTCATCATATCATATCATATCATATTTTATATTGTTTATCGTATTACTGGTTTATCGGACGATTTTATAATTATATTATCATTGTATGTTAACTGGATCATGCTTGCTGAGTATTCCATACTCATGCAGTGTTTCATGACTGGAGGTTGATATAGTACTTACAGACGAGGAGACTTGGATGTGTGATACATATTACAAATGGACTTTAGATTTCATTTTTGATTCAGACATTTTGCTTATTTTATTTGGATGAACGGCTCTTCTGAAGCCTTTGAAGTTATTACGTTGAATACTCTGATGTAATAGTTAGTAATTACTTTCATTTTTGTTACTCTGACTTGTTATGAATTAAATCGAGGGCTTTCTCATGCCTTGTTCGATATGAAAATCCACGGTCCTGAAATGGATCCCGAAGGTTGCAACTCATGATCTGTGCCTCCTCACCTAGGGATGTGAGTCATGGGATATGGGGCGTGACAACATTGCTTTAGTACTTCACATCAAGCAAGAAATTGTCCTACATCGGGACAGTTTTCTGCTATGCCTTATAAGCGAGTGAATGCAGCCTACTCCAGACCGGGTATTGATCCATAGTCAAACTTTTACTACCCGGGATGGAGGAATCATCCAAATTTTTCATAGTAAGCTCCAGCCATGGAAAATTCAGTACCACCCAATAGAATGTATAATCAAGCTCATCCACAACCAATGAATCAATCTTATAATCCACCTTCTAATTATCATCCCCCTTCTCAACCATATCAACAAGCTCCCCCTCCTCCTAAGAATTCAGCATTTGAGGATAAGGTTCTAGCTACTCTTAGCAAC
>JAUPMG010064438.1:0-13401 GCA_031762675.1 Pachysandra terminalis | reverse complement strand
ATATTAGAGCCAGGAATCAGGGGAGTCTGAATCTTATGGATATGGAGGCTATGACACTGTGCCTTATGTTGGAGGAGAAGGCGGAGGAGGATGGAGTATAGTATAGTTCTAGATACCACATACGATGATACTGGATATGAGGATGATTCGTATGGATGCTCTCCTATTGTTCCAACAACGACCTATCACTCCCAATACCCCCCTATGGGAGTATTGGGGCATATGAGTCTTGAGGATTACCAGATATATGTTTCCCAATATACAGAGTGATATCATCGGATGATGTCCTGGGATCAGTATTGCAACTACGTGGAGCAGTCATATTATGGTGGGGGATAGCGGAGAGACGAAGTTGATGCTGATGAGCCGGCCCGCCATTCACTTTGGATATGAGTGAGCAGATATTCCTTGATTTTTATTTTAATGTTTTTTTTGGTTGACTTATACATTCACGTTATATTTGATTATTTATGGAATCTTCAACTTATTATTGAGTTATCTTTTAGTTTGACTTACATTCTTTTAGTTTGAATTATATGTGACTTGATTTCTACTGTTATTTATCAGTTAGTTTGAATTACATTAAATTTTAATTTGATTAAATTACATATAGCATATATTTTATAGCTTACAGACCTGATAGTGTGTAAGTTGGCCCCCCCTTATGTAATGACTTTTAATGTGTAGGCATTTTTCTTTTTGCATTTGTTGATGTATTTAGATGCCTTTAGGCCTTAATTAGATATATTTAAAGTTTGGGGCAAAAAATCTATAAAAGACTCATAATTTTCTCACATTTTCCTCACATTACCCCCTATTTTCACCATCTCGCTAAAGTTACTTAGCGACATGTCTGGCGACATCGACATCGACATCGTAAACCTTGGTTGGAATTTGAATCCAATTTATACTAAATACTTCAATATGTTTTTGACTTTATAACATAACGTATTAATTAGTTGTAAACTTTTGTATTATCTCATATTATTAATCAAAACATATATATATTTTAAATTCAAATGTTCATAAATACATATATATTTTAATGATGATATCACATTTTATTGAGTAAATTTATTATTTATATTTTAAAAATTAGAAGTTACTATTTTTTACTTATTAAAAAAATAAAGAGATCGGTTGAAATTAAGTCTATATTAAATATTTTAAATAAAAAAAAACTGAATTTATTTCGTTCAATTATTTTAATCATAGTATTCAACCGAAATTTTACCAAAATATTCGAAATTTCGAAAATTTCGTTTTCGTTGGAGGTTCCGAAATCTTTGAAATTTTCGAAATTTTAAACTACGGTGTGAATTAACCTGGGACTAATTTTGCCAGTAAAATGAGAAAGTCCCGCCACTCAAGCCCTCGCTGATTTGAAGCGTGCTCTCTCTCTCTCTCTCTCTCTCTCTCTCTCTCTATTGCCATTCTTCGTGAATGTGGTGCTCAAGGTGAAGATCGATACTCAAATGTCGGTTTTTCGTCATTCTTATACTTTATTGGGAAATGGGTATGGACTATCTCTTCGTTTTGTTAATGTGAGGTATTGATTATAATCCCCACGAACCGAAAATAGGTTGTATGCAGAATCTATTATTTACTGTAAGCTTTCTTTGACAATTTATCTATGTTTGAATCATTTCTAGGTTCATTATATATTGGTTTTGTAATTTTATACATGTTATTCCAATTCTTGTGCATTTCCTCCCTCTTATGAGATTGCATTTATATTGTTTGTGGCTTTTCCCCAAACCCCTTTTACGAGAGGGCTTCGTTCTTTTGATTGTGGTTCGTTCTCGGAGGTGTTTCATGGTGTTTCTGATAGAATTAGGACTTGAACCATTAAATATTTAGCTTGAAATGTTCATTTCTTGTTTCATTATATTGACGATTCCAGTTCAGATACCTTAAAAAAAATGGAAAATGAGTTGGATTTTAACCATTGTCAGTTTCGAGGGAGTCATAGTTTCAAGTTTTTGCGAGTAAGCTTCCTTTCCACCCGAGCCATGATCTATTTTTTATTATTATTATTTTTTTTATTAATATATAGTTTTAAAGTAAGCTCAGATGCTAACCCCAAATAGTTGCAGAAGGCATTGCTCATGTTGATTGATGGATTGATTTGTATAATATTGTTCTCATCTTTCAAAGAAGCAAAGCATTTCTGCCTTTGATAACCCTTTCCACAGTCTGAATATTTATTTTCTTGTTGGTATGACGGGGGGGGGGGGGGGGGGGGTTTTTTAGACGTCTAGCTATTTTTGTCTCTTGGATTTGGAATGATATGTCAAGAGTATTAATGGATGACTTATGATATAGTGGAAGAAATTGAACTAACAGAGAATCATGAGAAATCGATTGATTAAACACTTTCATGTTGAAGGAGAAATGGATGCCTTGGCAATGAACAGTGAAGCAACTGGACCAGATTTATTGGGTTTTGTGCTTGTTATTATTACAGTAGCCTGATTTATGCCCCCTCTTTGTCGCCCTTTTTCTATTATTTGGACATGTGAACTTCATGTTTTAGTTTCTTGTGATAATGACATTAAATCTTTGACGTATAACGACATAATCTGGATATTCTACGTCTTGATATTTTGTTAAAACAATAAAGAAACAGATTGAAAACCAAAATTAAAACAGAAATTCCAATTAAATGGGTGCTAGTAAGAGATGTTCGTCATAGTTTAAGGTATCGGACTGAATCGATTTGAGAAAAGGTCCCTTGTTACCATCTAATGTCTATTAATATACATTGATGTTTGGAAATGTCATAGGATGGCTAAAGTTTTGAAACTTGTTAGCATTCATGGAATACGCTTTTCTAAATTCTATATGATGAAGATTATATTTTTGGTTCTATGTCACTTTTTTTTTTTTTTTTTTAACATTTTTCTTAGTTATGTCCCATATTGTCTACTTATTTATTCAATAAAATGTGCACACTCGTGAGGCTTAAGCTTCATGTTTTAGTTAAGTAAAATGCCTTGCCTTTATTGTTTATAAACATTTCCCCTTGGATAGACCATGTGGACAATACTTTAACCTTCATGAACCTTATTAAGATGTGCATTGGATTTGTTCATGTTTAATAATGTATCTTGAATTTTTTTAACTTTTTTTTTTGAGTTTCCTACAAGGACATTAGAGTTAGAGAGTGGCTTCCCCCTCCCTCCCTATTGAAATTTTATTTGGAGCCACAACTTAGTATGCTTAGTCTGGTCATTTGGATGTACATTTGATTGGATTAGTGAAGTTGTCCACATCATTTGCCATGGCTAGAATCCATTTCACACCAACATCAGTTCAGGTGAGTCTCATCAGTCAACTTTTTTTTTTTGGTTTTTCTGATCGGTAATGAGAATGATATTATTAATAGAAGGATGAAGAAGATGTGGAGACAAATAGCAAAAAATGGAGGCAAGGAAAAAAAAACTGCTTTAAAAGCAAAGGCAGAGACAAAAGACAAACAATCAAACCACCCAGCAATGAGGATACATCAATCCTCTCCTAACAGCATCTCCCCAGGTGGTAAGCCTGTAAACCAACCTAAACAAAGTATCCCTCCTCAACTTGGTCTAACATTTTATATATTACCGTATTATTTACATAGTTTGTAAGCTACTACTCACAGTAATTTAAAAGTAAATTTTAATTATGTATGATTGTTAATATAGTTGTATATTATTTATTTCTAAATTTATATCAACTTATTTTTGATACGTAAAAGGCAATTTATTAAATTTTAGGAACAACTTTATCCAAGTATAAGCCCTCAGCTAAAGTATATGAAATGTATACACAGATTGGCACTACGGACTAGTTGTACCTGTACAAAAACACCAGATCCATATCACCTGAATGCTGCACATCTCTTTCCAGCCACAACTAACCAAAGATGAACTGGTGAAACCAATTTCCCGTCCACAATCCCTTTCATCACTGCCTTCCTCTTGGAAGATTCTTTTGTTTCTCTCTTTCCAAATCTACCATAAAATGGCCAAGGTGCAATGTACTTTTATTTTGTGGGATAATTGTATTTTCATCTACTTAACAGGCGTTTTTAGCCTGGTTAGACCTTTGTTCTTGACTTCGAAAGGTTGGTCTCTTTAGACTAAGAATGTACCCCTCTTTTTTTTAAGAGGTTTTGCTAGCCAAATCCCCAAACTCTCGTGACTGTCTACAAATTGCATCCATCCTAATCTATGGACTTGAAGAGGTCAGCAAGGCTATTGTGATTGATGCATTGTTCTCATTTTACTACCCTATGCCCCTACAATGAAGAAGAAAAATCATCTTAAGAAACACTCTATAAATGTAATGTTTTCCATCATAGTAAGCTTGGTAAGCTTAAGCAGGGTTGAGCCACACTTGAACATTTGAAGTAAAAAGTGTTAGTGCTAGCTGTATTATATTTCTAACAGGATAGCAGTAAAGAGAAACAAAAAATAGGGGTGGCTTGACTTTGGCAACCAAGGATACCTTCTACCTGGAGGCCTTCCAAAAGAGAAAGTTTTAAAGAGAAATCAATGTTGAGTACCAGACTAAGTAAACATATGAAACATATAGGACCCTTCACCTTTTTCCATTTTTCTTTTCAAGGGAAATGGCTTTTGGTCAGTCTCATTAGGTTTAGTTTCCTGGTGAAATGTTAGGTCTTCAGCTATATGGAGGAGAGGACTGATGTGGTCACTCCAGATTGTCTATCATGGTGGAGACTCTGAATAGAGCGTGCTAATAATCCCTCATCCATGTTTTTCTTAATGATCCATAAAAAGAGTGCATAATAATATAAACAAAAGAATAGATGCACGACCCCTACGTACATGAATAGTATACAATAGCCCGCCAAAGCGAAACCAGAAAGGTTGTCCATCCCAATCTGATTACAAATCCCAAAAGGATCCCATTAATTTACAATATCGGGAAAAAAGACATGTCTGAATTCCAGAAGACAAGATGCTCAATAATAAAACTGAGATATTGTCCACAAGATGCAAATTTGCAATGTAAATCATGTTCCATATACTCAAAAATTTATGTTGTTCCTTTCTCCCCAAGGTGACTAGCAAATTGCAGAATGGACATAGCACCCAAAGCAATGATCTCTAGCTTCCACTCTTTCTCCAACTGCGAAAGGTAGAACCGCATCTAAATTCTTAGGATGGACCCACCTAATAGTAAATTTCTTCAGAAAGTTGGACCATAAGTCATCTTACAATGCACTAGAAGATGATCAACCATTTCTACATCGGCCTACACGTATGACTTAGCACAGCAACTGTGAACTGAAAAATTCCTAAGCACCAAAAGGTCAAGTGAAGCAGTCGAAATAAAATAGCTCCCTTGGAGGGAATGGGAGACTTCCATATCAGTTTACAGGGCCCAGAAAATCTCTTTCCTAGCTGGAAATGACTCATACTTCTCACACGACCACCTCCTAGATTCCATTTCACTTCCCACCTTCCTAGATTTAACAAAGAAAGTAGGCAGTTGCCTGGTTGCCTAGGTGACCACCTGATAACTTATGCTTGGATCCTAAAAGAAGGCCTAGTTGCTTAGGTGGTTGCCTAGGAGTGGGCAAGCACCTTTAATAAAAGTGCATAGGACTATGAAATCTTTTAATTTTAAATTGTTGAACTCTACTACTACCAAATAGAAACTCTCAAAAACTTCTATGTTGCCATGACCAAGAAGTAGAAATCTATTGGAACATAGGAAATTTGGTGACTTTCAGAAACCCAAAGTAAATTTCTGAATGCTCTGTCAGCTTAAAATCTAATACTACAAAAAAAATGTTTTGTACTTGACTGTGATAGAAATAGGAAGAGCATTCTCTTCATCAATATGCACTTGCCCATGTTTGGCCATCACTTGCTCAAATCATGGTAATATTGTCCCTTCATTGAATAGCTTAATTTTCTAAAAGTGGTACCATACTCGAGCGCATTTAGGGACTTTTAAAGCAGAAACAATGAAAGTAATGGAGTTACAGTTCCGTGCATCACAGGTTGTTATATCCCTGTAGGCTGTAAGTCCATGGTGCTTATTGTGCACATGCACACTCTTGTGTTTCTCTTTGAGTTTTTGTCAATGCCAATAACATCAATGGAGGATGTTCTACGCTTGTCTCAGAAAATAAATGCAATGCTGTACTGCCACTAGCCTAAAAGAAGAGTACAGACAGGAAGTATGCATTTTGCCTATCCAAAAAAAGTGTGATTTAACTTGTATAGGGCTAAATGGCGTGACTATAGAAATCAACCCTTTATTACATCTATCTTCAGTACCCAACAGGAACTCTATGAGTAAGGTATGAAATGTAAGGTTTTTCCACAGTAATTCATGATGTTTTCATACAGTGCAAGTGGAAGGCTAATAACTAAAACCAATAAAAAGAACATATTATTCTTTGAGAGACTGTTGCGGGTTACATTACATATTTTCGTAAGGAACAATACAAATTAAAATAAACATGGGAGGGACCTCAAGTAAACTTGCATACTCTAACATGCAAAACTCTGTACGTACAGAGGAACTGACATGTATAAGTGTGTTTGCCCTAATACATTCTGCTAAAATGCCCATTTTTTTGGGAAAGGAATGCTATCCTAATGAAGTGTATACTTCATTTTGATAATGAAGCGCATACTTCCCATTAGCATTCTATCCTAATGGGTTTTTGAATTTGTAATTGTTAAAGGGCTACAAATATCAGGATACACATGTATTTTCTACCCTCATTTAGATGCATATGAGAGTATGCATGCCTAAAAAGAGAAGGCCGTTAATACTAATTCTTAGTATGCAGTATTGAGATTGACCACATCATTTCAGTTTACTTGTTACTTCACATTTTACTTGGTTGTTTTCTGTGGTCCAAAAGTACTTGTGCAGTTGTTCATTTATTATTTTATTTATTGACCTCCGAAACGATATAAATATGTGGGGGGTGATTTTTCTTTTTTTTTTTCTCAGGCTTTTCTGTGTAAATGCTTGATTACAAGAGGATCTAACTTGAAGTAGGAGAATATGTTTAACTGATGAGTAAGGGAAACTTTCCAAGGCAAGTGTTCAACTGCCTCCTGTTGGTTATAGTAACCTTATTTGTACCACAGTTATTTTCCCCCCTTATTTTTTGTTTTTGTTCATTTTTGTTTCTTTAGTAGTTGATTATTGTTGGTTGCATTTACAGTGGAAGCAATTTGAGTAAAGACTGCAAAGTTGATGACAAATCTCCCAAAGTCAATTGGTTGCAACATGCCAGTAAACATGATAATTTCTCATGCCAAGATAAGCTTTTGAGTGCAAATTTCCTTTTCTCCTTACCAACACAGAAATCTCATGCTGACAGAACATTTGGTGCACGGTATGTACTGCTATGTGTTGGCTATATGTCATTTTTTTTGGTTACATAGAGTAAAATTTGTTCATTTATTTTCTAGAGAATCTTGACATCTTATGCATCAAAACATTCTGCCTAATTCACTAATTCGTACTTAGTTTTTTATATTTGAAAACTGTTTCAGTGGGAATCTCTGAAGTACATGGCAATTGATAAATAAATTCTGATCGTATTTCTAGTAAGTGTATTGCATCCACTAGTTTAAAAAGAAGGGGTGGGTGGGCCAGTTATGGTGCTAGAGAGAAGTTACTATATAGAGAATGTTTCTGTACAAGTCCTATGATATCTACAGTTGCATATGCATCCTCTAGGTTTGAGAGAAAACTAGGTTCATGCCTAAATTAGTTGTAATTATAGTCATCAGTATTGGCTATTCTCCTTGGGCTACTCCCTCTTTTTTTCTCCCAACTAATATACATTACTACATAATGCTTTGTGGTTTCTAGTGTATTGGCAATGTTATTTCCCTTTCTCTACATACACCTTGTTTATAAAAGAGATAAAAACCACTTAAAGTGTATTGGCAATGAATATAAGCAAATATTTAGATATAAGAGTCGAACAATATATGTTAATATCTTTTTGATTTTTGAAAGGTTGCAAAAGTTATGACAGTTGGTGCATTCACCAATCTGACTGTTAAGCTATTAACCTTATCTAATGTGAGAGCATTTCGTCTGTTCCGAAAGTGGCTGTTCCATCAGCTGTTGGAACAGCTGATGGATGCCACGTCAGTATTTCGAGGGACCTCCCTCGAATTTCGAACATTTCGAAGGGCCTCCCTCGAAATTTCAAATCTACTTTCGAACTGACGTGGCATCCATCAGCTGTTGGAACAGCTGATGGAACAGCCATTTCGGAACAGACGAAATGCTCTCATAATTGATAACCTACCACTTAATGAAATATGGCATCAAATTGATTCAGTTGTTGCAGAACTTGATGGGGACCTGTGATGTAAAGGCGGGTCGCCTAGGTGACAGCGCTTTCTGAGGACCTAGGCGATGCTTGTCTAGTCCAATATCGCCTGGATATCTAGGTGACTCCTTAGGTATGATTTTGGGCTAGGCGATACCTTAGGTGTGATTTTGGGCTAGGCGATAGCCCAAAGTCGATAATAAAATTATTACTTAATATAGTAATAACTTATTATTAACTAATAGCTATTAATTCAACCATTTGTTTTTCATATGAAAGTCTATTATAGCTCCATCCGACCAGAAGAGAATAGGCTCCTGCGATCCAGTTAAGGTGGAGGTTATAGGAGAAAAATGGAATAATCATTTAAAAGCCCCAAGTCCTTGTACTTCAGCCCCTTCCCTTCCTCATCCAATAGGTGTTAGAAACCATAGCCTTGTGACAGATGGTGGCTGCTCCATTTTACTTTTACATTAGCTTTCAACAGGTGATCACACGTGCTTGTGCACACACACATACAATATGTCTCATGTTCTATGTAATGCCCTTTTTGCGAACATCTTTGGTGTATTAAATGTATCGACTAATACAGTATAGAAATAAACTTATCCTAAAGTCTCTTGTGACGACACTGTGGATGCAAGATACATATTAACCATATCAATGAATAAAATAAGATATTTTAAACCATGATGGTGATGGTGATGGGAAGACAACATCAATTCTAGTCTTTTAGGAACATGGAATTTTTCATGGTTGGTCGTTAAATGGAGAAACGGGGTGAGTGACCTGGTGCTTAACCGTGAAAAGCATAAAGATAAGGATTGATGTAATTGAAAATCAATGTGGGTTTTACATGTTTGGACAAAAAAAAATAATAATAATAATAATAATAATAGTAATAATAATAATAATAAAAAGCTACAAGTTGGTTTTCCATACTAGGTCAGGTTTGCCAGAAACTGCAAACGTGCTAGGAAAGTTTTTTTTTTTTTAAAATTTTTAAATCTGTTTTGCTTTACCTGTCTACTTAACGTTCCTTGGATGACTTTCTGATTGTGTTGGATGGTTTAGGTGCCAGTTTTAGAATCTGTAACAAATCTGTAACAGGCATGTGGTGTTGGATGTGTGGCAGATTAGTGAAATCAGGATTTGTGGACCCTGCAATGATTTAAACGATGTAGTAGGAAAAAAATTATATTCTCAGGATTTGGTGGATTAGTTGGATTAGAATCTGTTGAGCATCTGAGTTGGATACCTGTCTTATATTCGGTATGCTCTTAGAAGTGCACATTCAACATAGCTTTCTGGTTAACAAGCATAACCTAATTTATGTTTGGTGAGGGGGGAAATATCTTTGATTTTGACACCCAATGTAGATGTTGGAATTACGTGGCAACCAAAACCTTTCTTAGTCTGATCTTTTGGGGTCCCAAATTCTTAGAAAATTCATCTGATTTTGTAGCTGGTTATTGATGGGAGTGAAGGTTGAATGAAAAATATTATCTGGGGCTTTCAGTGTGTTCTAGCTAATCAACATTGCCTTGGTGTTTCTAAAATCAAATTGCAACCTGTTACTCCTTTTGATGTTGATGGCATGTGATAAGGCACCATTGTGTATGTGGTGTACTTATTATATTTCTGAGACGCATATTATATGGTTCCATTTCAAAATGATCTAACCTTTAGTAGACAGCGCCAAACTGTTTGCCATAAGCAGTATAATTTTTTGGTTGTTTATACATACATGGGAAGTTGTATAACCATCTAAATTTGGTACCTTGTGTGCTAGTGAGTGTGATATTTATTTCTTTTTCATGAATAAGGATTTTATATTAAAGGAAATGGTAGAGAATGTACATTATGTGACTTTTACTGGCATGGTTTGAAGTATTGTTCAATACCGATCTGTATTGCTATTAGATTGAAATGATCTGAAACATACAACAGTATCTATTGATCGATACTTATATTAAAGGAAATGGTAGAGAATGTACATTATGTGACTCTTACTGGCATGGTTTGAAGTATTGTTCAATACCGATTTGTATTGCTATTAGATTGAAATGATCTGAAACATACAACAGTTTCTATTGATCGATACTGGAAAGAGCCCTTGATTTCACCTATTGTCTCGGAACATTCCGGTCTGATACCAATCCGGATCGGCCAATCCGTATCGGTATTGTAACCAACCGATACAGCTACCGGGTCGATCTGGATGGATATCTGAACTGACCTATAGCTACTGAGACTAATACTTCAACCTGCTTATTGGTGGAATCCCGGGTTCCACAAAGCAAAGAAAATGCAAAAACGAAGCAAGAAAAAACAGTACTGAAGTGCAGCCAAAGTCTACCAAAAAAAACTACAGGAAAGGGTTCTTAAGCTATCAACCTCATGAGCTAGCAATGTAATTCGTTCCAAAGCTGACAGAAGAAGAGTGTGGATTTGATACCTCTCTTCTCTCTGGTTCCTAAACCTAAACGAAATGTTTGTTAGTTGTTATTATTATATTCTTTAAATATTTCTCATCATGTTTTTGTTTTCCTTTTCATATTTCAGATTTTTATATAATTGATAAGTGACATTTTGTCACATTTGTACTATTAAGGCAGTGGGTGTATCAGAAAGCGTGCCAAGATATTTTTAAAATTTCCAAATTTAACCTTTAATATAGTAAAATATTTAATATAATTAGGGATAATATTGTCTTTTGGTTTATTCTAGGAGAATGGTTATGTTTTCAAAACAACCGTTCTCACCTCTTTCAATTATAAAAAAAAATGACATGGCAATAAAACGGTTAACACGTTAACCACGTTCTAGAGGTGTATCAACGTGCCGTACTGCACATTCCACCCGCTAGTAGTAATAATGGCAGTATGGTTCATTTCTTATGAAAGAAATTTTATCTATACCTATTCAATAAAAGAGTGAGTGTGTGTATATTGGGGATATCAGTGCATGCAATTTATAATTTTAATTAGAATTATTGTTCTTAGGGGCTACAGAGTTGCTGTTTATCTTGTATAGCCATGTAGCAAACAATTGATATATATGTTTGTGTGTATCTAATTCATATGTACATACGTGCACATGATATGCACTGTGCATGTTGGTAATTAACATTATTTTCTAAAAAGAGCTACTTGATTTCACGTGCATTTCTAATGTTATCTTATGCTAAGCAAGGTTTTAATTCTCGGGATCCTGGATCGGACCGGTCCTGGCTGATCTCGATCCGGACCGGCGATACCGGTGGATCAAAAAGTTGGATCTGTATTTAAAAAAAAAATAAAAAATTGGATCGGCCGAACCGGTCGCCGGAACGGCGATGCCGGTAAGGATCGGTTGGTATCAGACCGATCCCGGCCGATACTAGTTGGATCCTTTATTTTATAAATTAAAAAAAAAAACTGGAGATCGGTTGGATTGGCCGATCCAGTCATTGGACCGGTCCGGATTGGACGGTCTGGATCGGTATCGGTTGGACCGGTCCGATCCAAAGCCACCTGATACAATAGTTGTATTGTGGCTTGGGATCGGACCGGTCTTGGCCGATCCCGATACGGACCGGCCAATCCGGTCCGTCCTTGAAACCATGCTGCTAAGTGACTAAACATGACATGTTCTACTCGCAATATTGATTTCTAAAAGGAGTCTGAATACATTGTGCACTCACATCCGTACATATCACATTTGGCTTTATGCTATTGTCAGTGGAAAGGAACAAATGTGAGACTTTTGTTACAGAGTAATATGCTGATAAGTGATATCTGTAGATTAATTTACATCTTGGGTCTGTAATGCTTGTTGGAGTATATTAGAATGTAATTTATATCTGTTGACTTTCTGGTGATGCAGGCTGTTGTATTTACAGATATCAGCTTAGAGAAAGCAATCGAGTTCGATGATTATTGCCATAATCATCAGCCTCCAATTGCTTTCATTAAAGCCGAAGTCAGAGGCCTTTTTGGTAATGTGTTTTGTGACTTCGGTCCTGAATTTACAGTTTTTGATGTCGATGGTGAGGAACCACATACAGGTATTATTGCATCCGTCAGCAATGACAACCCAGCACTCGTTTCGTGTGTCGATGATGAAAGGCTTGAGTTTCAGGATGGGGATTTGGTTGTGTTCTCTGAAGTTCATGGCATGTCAGAGTTGAATGATGGAAAGCCAAGAAAGGTTAAGAATGCGAGACCATACTCATTTATGCTTGATGAGGACACTACAAACTTTGGTGCCTATGAGAAGGGAGGTATTTTCACACAGGTGAAACAACCTAAGGTGTTGAACTTTAAGCCTTTGAAAGAAGCACTCAATGATCCTGGTGATTTTCTTCTGAGTGACTTCTCTAAGTTTGACCGTCCACCTCTACTACATTTGGCATTTCAAGCCCTGGATAAATTTATTTGTGAGTTGGGTCGTTTTCCTGTTGCTGGATCAGAGGATGATGCTCAAAGGTTGATATCTGTGGCCACTAACATCAATGATGCTTCGGGAGATGGGAGACTGGAAGTAATTGACGCAAAACTTTTGAAACATTTTGCATTTGGTGCTAAGGCGGTTCTGAATCCCATGGCTGCCATGTTTGGTGGTATTGTGGGACAGGAGGTTGTCAAGGCGTGCTCTGGAAAGTTTCATCCACTATTTCAGGTTAGTTACCTAAGTTGGCAATGGTTGGAAATCTTTTTACATGTGATTCATCCTTGTTGAGCCTTTCTATAGGTCTCTTGAATGAGACACGGCTTACTGGACTCGGTTCTCTTGATTTTTGATATAGGACTTGGTCAACATTTTTTACAGATTTGCATGTTGATGCTAAATTGCGAGTTTTCCAACTGTGGGTTGACCTTTTGAATTTCCTGTTGCTTGTAGTCTTAATCTAATACTTTATTTATTGCTGTTCTCTTTCTCTGTTTTTCCCCTTTCCTTTTGCCATTGCAGTTCTTCTACTTCGACTCAGTCGAATCCCTTCCTACAGAGCCGCTTGATCCCAGTGATGTTAAACCATTGAATAGCCGTTACGATGCACAAATTTCTGTTTTTGGATCCAAACTTCA
>JAUPMG010064437.1:0-27339 GCA_031762675.1 Pachysandra terminalis | reverse complement strand
TTGATATTGAGTATGAGTGGTCAGGTAGAATCTAGATCTCATATCTATAGTCTTTACTTATATTTGATTTTTATTTTTTGTAACCATTATAATTAAATTAGTTTATATAATTTGTATTGTAGGGTGGAGGAGATCAGTAGCGGCCCGGAGACGTTCATCATGATCACAACTAGCAATTTTCTTCATTATTTCATTATATATACTTTGACATTTGTGTTTGTCGATTATTGAATTAATTAAATATTAGTAGATTTTTACAGGTTTACTTGTAATTAAGTTGAATTAATAGACTTGAATGGTGTTTGTTTATACATGTTTAATTACTTTGTAGGTTTAATATATAAACTTGAATGGTGTTTGTTCTTGTACAATTTTAATTACTTTGTAGTCCGTTCAATATAGATTATTGACTTGAATGGTGTTTGTTCTTGTACAGGTTTACTTGTAGGTTTAATAGAGACTTGAATTGTAGTGTTTAATTGCTCTTTGTATAGGTTTATTGACTTGAATGGTGTTTGTGCTTGTACAGGTTTACTTGTAGGTTTAATAGACTTGAATTATAGTGTTTGTTCTTGTACATGTTTGTTTACAGGTTCATAATCTTGTAGAAATAAGAAAATTCTTAAAACAAAAACAGACTATTACATAAACGTCCCCTATGTTGGCGGTTATATAAAACCGCTGACATATATTAGGTATTTTCGGCGGTTAGAACTGCCAACCATAAGAATACAAACCATTTCATATGATCAAACGGCGGCGGTCTCTAACCACTTTTAAAAATTGACCAGTGTCTTAAGAAATGGTTTGCTCGGTGGTTTAAGACCGCTGAGCAATGATGAACATTGATCGGCGATTTTATGAAACCACCGACAAAACATATCCCTCTTTCGGCGGTTTAGTAAAATTGTCGTAATAATCGCCGAGAATAACTCCCCCGGCGGGGGAGTTCTCAGTGGTTAAGTAAGACGCCAAGGAAGGTTTAGACGACGGTTTGATTACAATTCTCGGCAGTTTAACACTGCCGGGAAAAACCAGTTATTTTTTAGTGCATGTTCCAAATCTCATTTGGACATTTCTACTGGTTGGGATTCTGGGTGTAAGATTGTTTTAACAGATCTTATATGCAAAATCAAGTCGAGAGATGACAATCTTTATGTTAAAGCAACCCTGATACTTAACGTCCATGAAGAACGAATTAGGAGTTTGAAGCAAATAGCTGAACTTGTGCTTCCTTCTCTCAAGTTCTATCAGCAGATTCATCTGCTACAATATTGTGTGATAGTTCTCGTAGACCACAACTATTTGTGAATGGTTTGCCCAGTTTTACTTAGCTTATTCAAGCATCGCGAACAAAAAATAGATGATCATACAAAGCCATACACTTGGATTTGTATTGATTTGTATTTACTTTCAGAAGAAATGTATTTGGATCTTTAGATTAGTATTGTAATCAATTCTGATTAGAAATAGTAATACTTTGAGTCTTTGTTTATCAATTCCTCTATTTTCTTCGAGAAAAATTGGATAGCAACTCTATTACTTCGAGAGATTCATCCCATCATCATTCGAAGAAAATGTTGATCTGAAACTCCGAAATATAATACTTTCGAATTAACTTTCTCAACATCTATTGGTATTCAAAAGTTAACAATTAATATATATATATATATATATATATATATATATAATAGTTCGAAAGTGAACCTTTGAAAGTATGTTGATCTGAATTCCATCTCAAGTGAAGTTTCAAAATACTTGTTGAACACCTTAAAATAAGTTCTTCAAAGAAATATTTGATTTAAGGTCTATTTTAAATAGATCCTTAAACTACGATTTTGAAAGTTTTCCTTCAAAAGAATATTGATCAAAGATTTTTCTTAGAATGTTGATAGATCATTTTGAAGGTTTTCCTTCAAAGGAATTCTGGTTTAAGGTCCATTTTATGTAGATCCTTAAAATACTTTATCTAAGGTATATCTCAAGTAGATCCTTAGGATACTTGGTCTGAGGTCCATCTCTTGTAAAACCTCATAATATATATTAATTTCAAGGTAATTTTCCTATATTAAATAGATATTTGATATATAATTCTTCGAGTGCATACCTTTGAAGATGTAATGGTTTGGAGTCTATCTCATGTAGGACTTCAGAATTCTAATTCGAGGTACATCGCAAGTACAGCCTCAAAACGTATACTGATTTCGAAACAATTCTCCCAAATTAAATGGGCTTTCGAATATGCTATTTCGAAGGTATATATTATGATCAATTTTCAAATTGACATTTCATCATTAACTTCTTGTGCTTAACACGTGCTAATTAGACGTGTTGTAAGCGCATTATCGAATAAAGAAACAATTTTTCATATGCATTAAATACAGTATGGTTTGTTATATTGACGGCTGAGTCATAAAGTGAACCGTCATTGTGCTATTTTGTGTAAAATTCATGTTGCACTAAATGTGGTGCTGAGGTGTCTTTTAAGGATTGCATGATACATACAACGTTTGAAAACCCAAGAAACCACCGTTTGAAATCCTAAACGATTCAATCATTTCAAATATAAAACGTATCTAAAAGGAAAGGATATTAACTTACCTTGATCATTTTATTTCCTTCTTCTCTATCCTTTGTTCTGTTTGTCAAGCTAATGCTCTTCGAATACTTTGCTTTTACTCTTCTTGTCTTCTATTTGAAATGGTTCCCAAAGCTAAAGCTATTAAGAAATAGAAGAAAACTATTATGGTTTCTGAACAAAAATGTGTTGAAGTACACAATTAATTATTCTGGGATTCCTCAAACAAATGGACTCCCTTCGACAGTGTAGATGAACAAGACTTGCAAATTCCGTATCGAGATTCATCTGACATTTCTGAGAACATCAATCAATTTCAACTGGTTCCTTATTTCAAAATAGCTCGAGGTGATTATCCCATTTGTTTTATATCTTTCAAGTCCCATTTAGGTATTCCAAATGGTTGGGCTACTTGGTGTAGAAGTGTCTTGGCAGATCCTATTTACGAAGCCAAGTTAAAGAGTGCTAGTATTTTTAATGTCATTTGAGCATCTCTTCTAGAGGTTTCTCGAGATAATGAAGTTATCAAAGCTCTCATCCTTCGGTGGAATCCACAAACTCATACATTTGTAACTATATTTGGGAAAATTACCCCTACTTTAGAAGATGTTCAACTGCTCTGTAATTTGCTAGTGCTTGGGAACACTCATCCAATTATCATCCTTTCACATAAGGAACAAGAGACAATGGAAGGTCTAATTGATGGTTTAGAATATTCCAAGAAGAAGGTTGTGCTTGGAAAAGGTGCTTCTGAAGGTAGTGGATCTCGACAGACTCTTAATGGATGGATTCGATTCTTCTAGAGAGGAGAATATTCAAAGAAGAATTCAAATAAACTCACCACTGCTCTTGGTGCTGGCAAAAATAGCCCTGTCTATTTTGAAGCATTTCTCACCGCTTGGTTGTCTCATTTTGTTTTTGAAGGTTATTCTCGTGAAAAGATTCAAGAGAAGTATTCCCAATTTCCATAAGATTGGCTTAGGGAATCGAAGTTCCTTTAGCCCATTTGCTTATGGGAAATCTATATGAAAATCTTGATCTAATAGCAGAAGATCAAGCTAGGTCGAGAGGAAGTCGAGTAGTCGAGACGGCTGTTGACACCATTTTTCTTCAGCTTTTCTTATGGGAATGTTATCCCAATTATGCTTCAGTTCTGATTACAGAGGAGTCTATCATTCGAGCTCCAGATGGTCCTCAACCTCGAGCTGTGTTCTAGGCAATTCATTCTCCAAATCTTGAATTTGCCTTAATTGATGTTTGGAGCATGAGTTCGAGTACAAACCTTATGCTCGAAGGATTATTGGAGCTGATCATCTGATGATGGGCTCCCAGGATGTTGATTTGCCGGTTGCCGGTTTCTCTCTTCATCTTAAGGAAGCGCAAGTCTACTTGGTCACTATTCATCTTGGCAATGTTTTGGGTATAGGTGGAGGCAGTTGTGTAAGAGCTTTCATTACCATCCTCATAGGGTAATGAGACAATTTGGGTTGGATCAAACAGTCTCTATTGACTTCAACTATCATTCCTCATCCTCGAAATACTGGACAAAGTTTCTATCTACAAGAGATTTCAGATTGTTCTTGGATTTTCCTGAAGCTATTATGGTCACTCCTTTGAGAAAGGGTGGTCTGTCAAAGTATTGGCTTGAGTTTTGGCAACTTTTGTTATTAGAATTTGACAAATTTCTAAAAAACAAAGCTGTTCTTTCTCGCCAACTCATTTTCAAAAAAGATAACATGCTAAAAACTCTTGGGAAAGCTTGTGTTGCTTCAAAAGACATTTCTAAACCTACTAATTATGAGTATTATCCCGACCATTCTGTTTAGGTACAAACTCCATCCATCACTCTTGATATCAAAGATGAACAAGAAGAAGGAGAAGAACAATTAGTTCTTCCTTCGAATAGGACTTGTTCGAGTGTTAAGACTTCTTCTTCGAGTGATGAAGTTTCAAGTAAGAAAATTTCAAGTGGTAATCAGGGTACAGACACGTAGAGAAGTTCGAATCCCAAGACTTCGAAAATTCATGTTCAACATATTCAAACATTCTCACTACGAAAGATAAAGCTCCTCTAACTCGATCAGTAAGTATAACATTCATACTTTATCATTGAATTTCTCTGATTTCATCAGATTGTTCTTAACAGTTGCCTTCATTAATAGGGTGGAGGAAGCAAAGAAAAGATGATCACATCCCTCTCAATATCATCATGCCTAAAGAGAAAGGCATTTCATCTTCGAAAACATTTTCACCATGTAAGATTTTGAAATTTTCATTTCGAATTCTCTTTACTTCGAATACTTATACTTGTTTCCTCTTATCCTTCTATAAGTAAGAAGCATATGCCAATAGTAGACTTGCCGAGACCAACACCTCTTCTCTCAGCAGCTAATTTGGCAAATTTCACTAAAGCCAATAATTCTTTTTCATTGGTAATTATTTCTCTTCTAAATTCCATTGCAATTTCCTTCATTCTTTTTCCTTAAAGATCTTTGTACTTCAAATGTTACGTCTTTGTAAGGAGTAAGTAGATGTTGACTTTCCCCCAAATGTCTTGAAAAAGAGGAAAATAGATGCTGAAAAACTTGTTGAAATTATGAGAAAGAAACGTGGATTAGATAATGTGGGATTTCCTGATGTCAAATTTATGACTTTTGATGCTTTGATAAATGAGATTACCATTTATAGAGCCCAAGACAAATCACCAAAAGGAATTCAATCAGAAGAACAAATGCCAAGTCAATGGATAACTTCAAAATCTTTAGTCCAAGTTTCAGCTTCTGAAGAAGGAACTGATGAAGAGGAAGAAGAATCTGATGAAGAAGAATCAGAAGAGAAAGAAGAAGAAGAAAATGAAGAAGAGGGAGAAAAGGAGAATTTTTTTAATGATATTGCTCAAACCCGAGAAGAACATATTCTACCTTCTACTTCGAGTTCTCTTGAAATCCCTTTTTCTTCTGTTTTACTCTCAAGTGGTACAAATTTACCCAGTTTACCTACCCTGTCTTCCACAGAGGCGGTCATGGATGCCATTGTGACTTCTTCTACAAAAATTCAACATTCATTGCCTATTACTGAGACTGAAATCACTATCCCTTCTTCTCCAGATGTGCTAGAGATGATCTCCAATGTCATTTCTTCTTTAACAACTTCCATTTCTACATAAGTTTCACTACAGAAATTTCATTACAGATGTTTCTCCTCTTGCAGACTCGAGAATTTCTATGGATGTTAATAACTCTCCTCCACAAATTTCAAATACTTCAAGGATTGAGACTTCAATTGTTGAAACTACAGTAGTTAAGTCTTAGAATACTATTACTCTAAATACTGATATTTTGAGTACTAATGCTTCAAATGTTGCTGTCTCGAATGTTGAGGCCTCGAATGCTGAAGATTTGATTATTGAAGCTTCGAATGTTGATAAGAAGAATGCTAATGCTACAAGGGTTGAAGTCTCTGTTTAGATTCCCCTTACTTTAACAACGAAAATGGTTTCTTCAAGAGTTGATCTATCCTTTTCTCCAAAACATTACTCCTCCAGTCGCTATTGGACAAAAAATCATAGATATATCTTCTTCTTTAAGAAATTATTCCCATTGTTACATGTTCAGGGTTATCATCTTATCCTATTCGAAAGGCTGTATCTTTTGTTTCAATGACTGTTACTGTCGAAAGTACTCTTAGTGCAGGGACTTCTTCTCATTCAATATCTGTTGAACCCAAGTTAAAGAAGAGTAAGAGATCTGAGTTCTCATCTCCACGAACTATTCTATGTGAAGGAAAATATATGATCTTTGATCATTTATCAAAATGGATGGATGTAATCTTTGAGGTATATGGGGACATCTCGAACAAGACTCAAATGTCTTCTTCAAACATAAGGAGCGAAGGGCATCAAGAATTATGAACCCTCTTGGACATGATGTCTAAGAATACTTTTGGGTTGCATCAAGAATTATGTGCCCTTTTGGACATGATGTCGAAGAATACTTTTGGGTCTTTATCAACAAAAGATCTTGAGATTTGGAAAGCACTCCTTTCGAATGTAGAGGGTCTTGGTTTCAACGTCGAATGGTTGAAGACTCATATTGCAAATTTGGAGAAGACTCTCTTCTGTTTTCAAGAAAGAGCAGAGCACGAAGTTCAAAAGAATAAGACTCTCGACCAGCTTATCAGTAGTTCTCAAGAATTAGAAGAGAAAAAGCATGAAGTAGCTATCATCAAAAAATCCCTTAAGGATACATAGATTGAAGGACTTGAACAATTTGTTCAATTGTTAAAGTCAGAGACAGAGGAGAGATCAGAGAAATTTTTTAAAGTTTCGCATGTCATTGTAACTTCACATATTCTTCCAAAGGAAATGTATTCTCAAGATTGATATCAATAAAGACCTTCCTTTATTTTGTATATATACTTTTTATTCTTTACAATCATTCTTTATTCAGAAATAATAATGCTTTAGACACTTTCCAACTAACTCTTCTTGTGCTTTTTCTTCAAGGAGAACAATCTTATAATAACCTGAAGAGTAAGATTCTATAACTTCGAAAGGTCCATCACACCTTTGTGCAAACTTAGGTTTAATGGTATTACTTCTCTCATAGAATGAAGCTCGATATATAGAATCCCCAATTTGAAAATCTCGAGGAGATACTTTCTTTTGATAGGCCCTCGAAATCACCTGCTGATACAGTAGGTTGTTTGCTAATGCTTGCTGTCTTTTTTCACTCAAGTCATCTATCTGGTGCATTCGGATTGCCATTAAATCATGAGTGCTTTCATCAATTTCAGCAGCTTGCAGTATTCGAACTGAAGAGATTTGTAATTCAACTGGTAGATTCGCTTCCATCCCAAGAAAATGGAGTTGCCTTAGTAGCCATGTGTTTGGATACTCTGCAGGCCCATAATACATCAAACAAGTATTCATGCCATTGAGTAGGATGATCATCAGTTAGTTTAGTTAACAATCTTATCAAAGTCTTGTTTGTTGCTTCTGTTTGTGCATTACCTTGGGGATAATATCATGTTGATTTGACATGAATAATATTATTTCTTGCAATCATCTCTCGAACTAAATGGTTTAGGAATGAAGAACCGTTGTCAGTAATAATCCTTCGAGGCACTCCTCGAACAATAGGATACTCTTTAATAAATTGAGCCACAACAGCTCATGTTTCTTTCTTAAGAGCAATGGCTTCCACCCATTTGGTAAAGTATTCGGTGGCAACAAAAATCTATGTATGTCCCCTTCAACTGTGAGGATTAATTGGACCAATTAAATCCATCTCACAGGTGTAGAATGGATATGGAGTGATAATAGACTGCATACTTCGAGAAGTGCTAGACTTTAAAAGAAAATTCTCTACGCTTCTCATGAAGTGCAAAGTACGCCTACAAAGCGTTCATTGTGCCTCAAGCGCCCTTGTACTTTTGCACACACGCACCACAAACCCATGCAATCCATTCAATCATTCCCTTTGCTTTTAAATACATAAGTTTTAGGGAGCTTACCATATATAAAGCCTTTACTTTTCTTTTGCTGTTGTTTGAGGGAGCTCACCTTATATTAGAGCTGGCAATTGGGCGGGTTCGGATCGGGTTGATAGGGGGTATTAAGTGCTTAATCCCAAACCCGAACCTGCCTGTTTAATAAATGGGTTGAAAACACTTAATCCGCACCCGACCCTCTCTAACCCGCCTAACCCGTCTAACCCGCCTTAATTGAAAACAAAAAACCCAAACCAAATCTATTCGTTTTAGAGTTTATTTGAACTTCTACATAACAGAAAAAAATTGGGGATTGTCTTCAAGAATACAATGAGACAAATAGTAGAAAACAGGAAAGAATTGGTTTATTTTCCTATTTTCAGATCTTGTTTTTTGTGTAGAAAATCCTCAACAACCTCAACTCACTGATGCAAAATCGCACTTTTACAGTCGAGCTTCAATGTGTTGTCGAATGAAAATGAGAGGAAGGAGGAAAAATAGTAATGGAATGAAATCCTCTACTTCTTCTATCGCATGAGTATGAGGATGTGAGAGAGAAAGGAAGGAAAATAGATATGGCTCTACTCTTCAATCGTCAGCTTCTTCTGTTATATGAGAAGATGTGAGAGGTAGAGAGGAAGGAAGAGAGATTCCACCAAAAAAAGAGGAAAGAAAAGAGAAAGGGCAAATAAAACAGACCTATCATAATGCTTATTGCTTATATAGGGTTTACTTTAAATTACTAGACAATAGCTAAGGTGTACAACTATTCTCATTATAGTAATAACCCGACGGTCCAGGCGGGCTAACCTGACTCCGACCCGCTTATTTGTGGGTAATAAATTCTTAACCCGAACCTGACCCACGTGTTGGAAACTTGAACCCAAACCTGCTAAAATGCGGGTGGGTTCGAGCGGGTTGACAGGTTGAGTTAAAAATTGCCAGCACTACCTTATATAAAGCAAATTGCCAACTCTATCTTAGATAAAGCTTTTATTTCTTATAGTTCTCTAATGTGGGACAAGAGAGACTTCTTAAATAAAGCATTTACAAAAAATTTTATAAATGATTTTGGAAGTCCAACAGATCTCAACGAGAAGAACACCTTTTTCTCCACTGACAACTTCTGAAACCTTACTAAATCTCCTCTTCAATCCCCCTTGAATGCACTGCACAAACTTAGCCTTCTTTCTCAAGCCCACTTTCCCTTCTCTTCATTCAAAAACCAAAAAAATAAAAACTTTCCTTTCTTTTCATTCAAAATAAATAAATAAATAAATAAAAGTTTATTTAATTCTAAAATTAGTTACATAACTTTATTTAATTTTAGAATTCTTTATATAACTGCCTTAGATTAAATTTGAACCATCCATTTATGTCTTTTGAAAAGACATAACCTCAATCCTCCATTGTAAATTCTAAGATGCCTTCATCGTAAATTCTAAGATGTGATATGATGTGAGCGCATGACAACCACTCTATGCATCCCACCCAATCAGACTCACTTTAAAATTTTTCTATTAGAAATCCCCACTTGATTGCCAAAACCCTAAAATTATATCAATATCACCCCTAAAGAAGATTAATTTACGAAAACACATTAAAATTAAACAGGTTCTTATAGTACAAACTCTCGATGAGTTATGAGTTACTCCTTGACTCACTGAAGAGTAAAATTCAACGATTTTTGAATTACTCTCGCATAATAAAAAGTAGGGAAAATTACACTTTCATCTCTTGAGGTTTCAACTGCTTGCACTTAGACCCTTGAGGTTTGTTAAACTATAATTATCTCATTTTTATATGAAACTTCAAGAGATCAAAGACTGATTTATCCCTAATAAAATATAAAATTACTCCTCTCAAATCCACCACCCCACCACTACCACCCACCACCGCCCCCACCACCTCAAATCAGTCCACGACGCCCCGAGGTTTCATACAAAAAGAAGATAATGAGGTTTCATACAAAAAGAAGATAATTGTAGTTTAACAAACCTCACAGGGTCTAAGTGTATCTGATCAAAATCGGGGTCAAAGTGTAATTTTCCCTAAAAAAATGAGAATAAACACACTGCCAATCTGAGAAACAAACTTTACATAAATCTTAAAAGCTATTACTTGCCAATCTGAGAAACAAACTTTACATAAATCTTAATAGCTATTACAAGTATCTGTAAGTCTATTCGTTCAATAGAGATTTAAAGACAATCAAGTGAAAGGCATATTTAAAGACATTAGATTACACTGTTGCTTCTTTTACGCCTTGATTTTTTGTATAATTATTTGTCCAATTGCCTAACATAATTGGGTCAAAAACTCTGATTTGACCCAAAATGTTACAATACAGTTTTCACAATCAAGTGAAGAGCATATTTTAGAGACATTGAATCAAGTTCACAATCAAATGAAGAGCATATTTTAGAAACATTGAATCAAGCGAAGAGCGTATTTTAGGCCGCGTTTGGCCCGGCTTCTATAATACTTATTGCTGCTTATGTCTTATATAAGCATTTTTTAAAATTAAATATGTGTTTGATAGCGTTTATGGTTAAGTGCTTACCACCCATATACAGTAAAGGAAGGCTACCCAAAACTTTAAAAATACATTTATATTACCTACTTTACTCCTCAAGTTTTATAAATGCTTAAATGAATATATTTATAAAATGCTATTTTTTTCAAATAAACAATTTATTATTTATCAAACACTATTTTTTTCAAATTCAAATAAGCAGTTTATTATTGCTCTAGACAAGTGCCCCCTATTAAGCAACTTATAAGCAGTTTATTATTGTTGTGGATAAGTGCCCCTATTGAACAACTTATCCAACGCGTAAGAAGCCCAAGCCAGACCAAATGCAGCCTTAGACATTGAATTAAAGCCATGAATGATTTTTTTGTATAATTGTTGGGTTAAAAGCTGTGATTTGACCCAAAATGTTCAAACTCACAAATACCACTTTTACTACCAAGTTGACAGTAACATGATGAGATGACGAAAGTACTGCCACGTCATCATCAACATGAAACTACAGTTCGGCTTCCATTTCTAAATATTTTTATGTTTAAGAAACTAAATTTTTTTTGCATAAGTAATTCCATACAAGATGGTCCAGTCTTATAAGTAAATATCATCTTAAATGGATCAGTTACTTTCTACCAAAAAAAAAAAAAAAATTCATCACTTACTTTTACTATTTGTTTAAAAAAAAAAAAAAAAAAACACTTAAAACTAAAAAAAATTAAGGAAAAGGATAGCTTTTTAAGGGTAATTATAAAAAGTCTTTTGAATATTTTTCATTGACCAAAAGTCTATTTATCAAGAAGAAATTGTCATGATGGCACTTTGCACATTTACCCGAAAATATCCCTTTTATGTTTTTTTAAATTTTTTATTAAAAACGATTTTACTTTAGTACCTTTCTTTCTCTCTTCCTCATCAGCAACTCATTTCCCTCTCCCTTTCTCCACCCAACACTACCACCAGCTACCCCTTCTCTCACTCTCTTTCCCCCTTTCCCGACCGCCGCCCCTACTTCCTCTCCTCCTTCCATTATCTCTCTTTCGTTCCCTATTTTCTCCCTATCTCGTCCGGCTACAATGGCAGCCGGATTCCCCTCCTCCCTCTTCTTCCTCCCCCTCTCTTTCTTCTCCTTCATCTTCTTCTTCTTCATCCTTCCCCCTTCTTCCCTATTCGTCTTCTCTCTTCCCCTGTAACAAAAGAAAAAAAAGCAAAATATTAATTACAAATCCCCTCCCCCAAAAAAAAAGAAAATAACCAACAACCCCTAAATCAAAAACCCAAACCAAAGACCCAAACCCTCCTTAACCAATTAAACCGAAATTGGACTTCGAATCAACCTGAATCGAACCCAACCAACCCAAAGCCAAACCCAAATCCAAAACCCAAGTCCAAATCCATTAAACAACCAAACCAAATCTAATAAACTAGAAAATCCAAACAGCCTCAATTGCAAATCAAACCGAATCAAACCTTGTACACTTATTTATATTATATATCAGGTTTGGATTATGAAAAAACTACTCGAGGGAGTATATTCCATGCGTATCCAAGTTTCTTCATGGCCCTTATTTCAGGTTCGGGTTATGCTTTAAAATTGGTATACTAGCTTTTTCATCGAATGATACTAGCATTTTCATCTAAGGATACTGGCATTTTGATCATAGGATACTAGCATTTTTATCACAGATTACAAGATTTTTAAAAAAAATGAGCAACTCAATTTTTCATGTACTAACTATTTGAGAATACTAGCATTTTCATCTAAGGATACTGACATTTTGATCATAAGATAATAGCATTTTCATCATAGATTACAAGATTCTTCAAAATTGATATATTAGCTTTTCCATCGAAGGATACTAGTATTTTCATCTAAGGATACTAACATTTCGATCATAGGATACTAGCATTTTCATCACAGATTACAAGATTTTTTAAAAAATGAGCAACTAAAATTTTCATGTACTAATTATTTGAGGATACTAGCATTTTCATATAAGGATACTAGCATTTTGATCATACGATACTAGCATTTTCAACATAGATTATAAGGTGCTTTAAAATTGATATACTAGCTTTTTCATCGAAGGATACTAGCATAAGAAACTAATTTTTTCATGTACTAGCTATTTGAGGATACTAGTATTTTCATCTAAAGATATTAGCATTGTGATCATATGATACTAGCATTTTCACCACAGATTACAAGATGCTTTAAAACTGGTATACTAGCTTTTTCATCGAAGGATACTAGCATTTTCATCACAGTACATAAAAATTTTAGTTGCTCATTTCTTAAAAAATCTTGTAATCTGTGATGAAAATGCTAATATCTTATGATCAAAATGCTAGTATTCTTAGATGAAAATGCTAGTATCTTTCGATGAAATGCTAGTATATCGATTTTAAAGCATAACCCGAACCTGATATATAATATGGGCCATGAAGAAACTAGGATATGCATGGAATATACTCCCTCAGAGTAGTTTTTCCATAACTCAAACCTAATATATAATATAAATAAGTGTACAAGGTTTGATTTGATTTTCAGTTCGATTTGATTTGGTCTGTTTGGATTTTCTAGTTTATTGGATTTGGTTTGGTTGTTTAATGGATTTTGGACTTGGGTTTTGGCTTTGGGTTCGTTGGATTCGATTCGGATTTAATTAGTTAAGGGGGGTTTGGGTCTTTGCTTTGGGTTTTTGATTTAAGGGTTGTTGGTTATTTTCTATGTTTTTTAGGGGATTTGTAATTAGTGTTTTGCTTTTTTTCTTTTATTATAGGGGAAGAAAGAAGACAAACAGGGAAAAAGGGGAGACGAAGAAGAAGAAGGAAGAAGATGAAGAAGAGAGAGAGATGAAGGAGAAGAAAGATGGGGAGGAAGAAGAGGGACGAGGGGAATCGAGATAGGGAGAAAAGGGGGAACAAAAGAGAGTGGATGGGAGAGAGGGAGCAAGGGAGGAGGCCGAGAAAGGGGGAAAGAGAGTGAGAGAAAAGGTGGCTGGTGGTAGTGTTGGGCGGAGAAAGAGAGGAAGATGAGTTGATGATGAGAAGAGAGAAAGAAAGGTATAAAATTAAAATAATTTAATATTTTTAATAAAAAATATAAAAACACAAAAAAGGTATTTTCGGGTGAAGGGACTTTGCTACAATGCAAAGTGCCTTCATGGCAATTACTTCTTGGTAAAGAGAAATGATAAATATTCGAAAGACTTTTTTATAATTACCCTTAAAAAGTTGTAATTTTTCCTTAAAACTTGGTCTTTATTTCTTGTCTTTATTTCTTGCTTTCTGCTTTTACTTTTCGAGTCCTGCACACATTTGAGCCAACCCAAATACTACTACGACGAGAGGTTCTAACCCGAACCCGAATCCAAACCATTGTACTGCTGCCATCCCTACTCTAGCAACCGTATGGCTTTCAAACTTCAAATTTATCGAAAAAAAAAAAATTCAAACTTCAAAGGTCCTGGTTTTAGCCATATCTCCTACATACACATTTGCCCAGATCTAGCGGTCCACTCATTTACCGATTCTGATTGAATAGATGCCGATTAAAGAAATCCGAGACCATTCAAGTTGGACAAAAATAAACAGTGCAACGTCGATGCAAGTTTTAGGACTCTACATTGTCTTTGATGTAGATTGACCATTAATGATGGTCTTGAATCAATAAGAGTTCCTCCTCTGTCCAACACTAGTCTATCCATTAAACGGTCTAGATTCTCATTGATCTAAAGATAGGTCATCCTTGGATGAGAGAGAGAGAGAGAGAGAGAGAGAGAGAGAGAGAGAGATTACCAACATATTACAAATAGAAATCACAAATTCGCAAGCGGAAGCGAAAACAGGAGACTAAACAGATTAGAAGAACCCCACCATGGAAAGAAAAGAAGAAACAGAAGAAAGAAGAACAAGAACCATATAACACAAGAAAATCCAACATAAACAAGCACCCCAGGTGCATTTCGTAGGCATATATGCACAAGTTAAGAAGCCTGCGCACCCGTGAGATGCTCAGCTCGATCCTTCATTTCTCGAGCCTTACTTGCAAGCTTCATGCGTGCATGGTCAATCTGGTCCGCACCAGGTGGGTGCTTTCCCGTTACGTACTTGTATACCCAAGATAACACCGACAGTGCC
Organism: Pachysandra terminalis; assembly: GCA_031762675.1. Lineage (NCBI taxonomy): Eukaryota > Viridiplantae > Streptophyta > Magnoliopsida > Buxales > Buxaceae > Pachysandra > Pachysandra terminalis. The sequence continues at coordinate 12,601 of JAUPMG010064437.1, read as the reverse complement.
GCTACACCGAATCCCCCTGACGCTAGAAACCCCGCCATCAGCAGTACCACGGTGATCGCCGCCGGGACCAACACGGGGCTGAATATCACCAGCAACGGTGTCGCCACCGTCAGACCTATGACAGTTCCGGCTAGTATCAAGCCAGAGAGGATGAGGAAGGACCCACCGGCGGTGAATGCAGTGGCAGCCTTCACAACTTGGTGTGAACGTGGGGGTTGTTGACGTTGTGGGTGATCAGCCATTGGAATCAAATCGGAGGGACGGTGGGAAATGATCGGAGGTTTGTGTGTGAGATATGGAGAGAGGTTTGAAGGTGGGGTTGTACAATAAAATAAAACTATAAATAGAGAAAGAGTGATACCTGGAGTGTCACGTGTTGGACGATTCTCACATGCAAAGGGTTGCATGAAACAATTGGATTCTTTTCACGACACGTGATTTTTGTCCTGTGCGAGGAAAGGAGGAACAATAAGAAGGTTAGCGCGATATGTGCGAGGTCTAGCAGGGAAGGCGTTTGCTGTACTGTATAGGGAACTAGTGGAACACAACTCTGACAAGGAAACGATTGTAGTGTCTCTCCTTTTTTTTTAATATTTATTTATTGATAAAAAAATTTATATTATTTATATTAAAACAATAGTCCCATATCAGTACTCTTATCTTTTATATGAAACTGAGTTGGTAACTGTATTTTCTTCCTTTAAAAGTCATTTTAGGATGCAGAATTATAACCTACAATCCTAAACTAAACCTTTAAATGCATGATAAATCCATCCCTTGCCCTTCTCTCTTTTTTTTTTTGGATCAAACCCTTGCTCTTCTCTCTCCTTACCCCTAATAGCCCTCACACTCTTCTTCTACACTTTTTTTTTTTTTGGTAAAAAGATCAGAACCTTTATTTATCAATTTGGAATCAGTCGTCCCGTAGTATGCCCAACAAAATTATCCTTAAAAGTATTACAAAGAAAACTAGGAGGTCTATTAAACCAATCATGTGACTTAACATTGATAGCATAAGTGGCCAATTCATCCGCCACCATGTTACCTTTCCTGCAAGTGTGCAGAAATATAACTTCATCGAAAGTCTTGATCATGTCCCAAGCTTGCTTTCCTAATTCTTGGATATCCCACGGAAGAGTGCCAGTCGATTTGGATAGGTAGTTAATAAAAGTAACAGAATCACCTTCAATAACTAGTTTCTTGAAGCCTCTGTGAGAGGCCAACTTCAATCCTTCCACACAAACTTCAGCCTTCATCAATATAGCAGATCCCAAAGTAAGAGCCAAACCACAGAGGAAGAATCCTTTCTAGTCTTTGCTCACTGCCCCGCACCTGCAGCACCCAGATTTCCTTTTGCCGCTCCGTCAAAATTTAATTTAACAAAATCTTCTCTTGGAGCCACTCAACTATTATACTTTAGAACAAAGGGCTTTTAAATTTGATTTTTCCTCAACATATTAGAATACTGTTGCAAACGAGTAAAATGATTAAGAGTTTGATAGATACACGGTATCTTACCTTCAAAGTTCACCGCATTCCTAGACAACCAGATTGCCCAAAATAAATTTGAAAGTGCTGCAAGCTGATGTCCAATTGAAGCACTAGTATCATCATCCTGCACTTTAAAACCTTGCACAAACCAATTTATCAAGTCAGAAGATTCAAACAGGCGGTCCAAATGCCCACCACTAGTAGCAAACCATATAGCCCTGGTGAATGGGCAATCAATAAACAAGTGTTTTGCAAAATGTTGATGGCCATTACACAAAATACAATTCTCAAAGGGAGTACCCAACCTGTGAACTAAAAGTTCATTAGTGCAAATAGTAAAGTTTAGCACTTTTCAAATAAAGAATCTAATCTTGTAAGCACATGGAAGGTGCCAAACTTTAAGCCAATTTAAACCATTGTTACCTGAATCATTGGAATGTGGGGTGAGGCCCATGCAGTAACTGGTATGCAGACGCAACCGAAAATTTACCTGAATTTGAAAGTCTCTAGACAGGTACGTCAACGGGAGAATCAGACAATGGAATGGCGCAAATAGTGTTGGCAATCTCCTCAGGCCATAATGCATAAACCAGGCCAGTTGTCCAAGAATGGAGATCATGTGATCAATAAGATCGGCAACCATGCTGATAGAAGCCTCAGGCGGTAACGGAGGCAAGCACCAACTGGGTGGCTGCCTAGGTACCCAACCAACACTATCAATATTAATGCCTCAGCCAGAACCAACTTGCCAGCCTGTAGCCAGCTTAAGCAATGGTTTCAGCTTACAAAGCACCTTCCATGTCTATGAATCAGTAGGTTTAGCCGTAGCATCCAGAAAGTCAAGATTTCTCAAATACTTAGCATTAATGCATTCTGCCCAGACAGTTAGAGCCAGTGAGCAATTCCCAGGCCTTTTTTAAGCAACAAAGCCTGGCTCATTTCCTTGTGAGCCTTTATATCCAATCGCCCATCCTTTCTAGATCGGCAAAGGAGGCCCCGACCCCAATTTAACGTATGTAAAGAGTTAGCATTACCCTTCTTGGCCTAGATAAATGTTCTAGCATTCTGATCAAGCAATTCAAGAGCAGAACAGGGGAGCTGAAGGCATGCCATCAAATGGATGGGCAGAGAAGAAAGAGTGGCATGCACAAGTGTGGTACGACTAGCTTGTGAGAGGAAATTCGTTTTTCAGCTCGTGAGTTGTCTACTGACTCTAGTGCTTAGATCCTCAAAATGCCTCTTTCTAGGTTTCCCACAGACCATAGGGTCCCCAAGGTAAGTATTGAACTCTCTTTTCCATTTTAATTTAAGAGTGGATGTCACGAAAGCTTTGGCACGCCCAGTAACATTGGGACTGCAATGCACAAACGACTTAGATTCATTGATATTGTGTGCCTCAAGGTTGAACACATCAAGAATTCTCTTGACAACCCAGCGTTCACTAGGATTTGTCCTATCAAACACCAAAAGATCATCCGCATTTAGTAGGTGTGTTAAGGCATGGAAATTCCTACTGATTTTAATCCCATGAATTAAATTTTTATTTTCAGCCTTTTGGAGACCAAGTGATAGCACTTGTTGAGTAAGAATGAACAGATAAGGGGACAAAGGGTCCCCTTGTCTGAGTCCACGCTCAGGTCTAATAAATCCAGTGGCACTGCCAGTAATCAGGATTCTATAGGAAACTGAAGTCACACAAACCATAATTAATTTAATCCAAGCCCGAGCAAAACCCAAATTGATAAGCATTGTTTCGAGAACCCACCCCCCCAATCAAATTTATCATAGACCTTAGATAAATCAATCTTAAGAGTCATAAGGCCAAATTTCTTGGTCTTTTTTTGAATTCAAAGTGTATAGAACTTCCTGTGCAAGCAAAATGTTATCATAAATCGATCTAGCAGGAACAAACGCACTTTGACAAGGGCTAATGAGTTTATACATCATCAGCCTCATTCTGTTGACCATGATTTTTGTAATGACCTTGTAGGTGAAATTACAGAAGCTGATAGGTCTAAAGTCGCTAGCTGAACAAGGATTCTCAATTTTCGGTATGAGAGAAATATGAGTATATCATCAGCTATATAGCCTATATTGAAGAATTCTCTAATAAGCTTAATCACATCACATTTGACAATATCCCAGAAACTTGTATAGAAAACCCCCTGAAAACCATCTGTGCCAGGGCTTTTAAGCCCCGCAGTTGGTTAATAGCACCCCAGATTTCGTCCTCTTCCACCGACCGAAGTAAATTACTGTTATCATCATCGGTGACAAGACGTTGGAGCATACCAGGAAGACTGAAGGACTCAAAAGGGTCAGGGCGACTATACAAAGTATTGAGACAATTTATGAACACCTCCTCCACCTTGTCATAATCTGAAACCACAACATTATCGCTATTCTTGATTTCGATAATCAAATTCCTCTTTCTACGTGTTAGTGTGGAGATGTGAAAAAAGTTGGTATTTTGGCCTCCCTCTAAGCCAATTTATCCTGGACTTTTGGAGCCATAATAGCTCTTGTTTTCTTAACATTTTGATATATTCACTATGAAGCTGTTTTTCTTTGAGAGTAAGTCCGGGGGTCATTAGATATCTCCAGCTCTGATTGAACACATGCAATCTCCTTAAGAACTTTTAGATGTTTGGACTTAATGTCACCAATGGAGACCCTCTTTCATTTTTTTTGAGGTTGCCCGACAATGACTTTAATTTCCTACTGAAAACATCAGCCGCACTACCAAAATGAACCTTGCCTCATTCCTTCAAAATAACATTTTTACATGTAGGTTCCAAAGTCCACAAGGCTTCAAATCTAAAAGGTCTTTCCTTCCTAGCCCTGCTTGGACATGTGTTTAACACAATAAGACAATGATCTGATCCAACAATCGAGTGATGGAACACCAAAGAGTTGGGGAAACGGTCCATCCATTCAGAATTAGAGAGGAATTTATCAATTCTTTAAGAGATTCTATCCTTACCATGTCTACCATTAGACCAGGTGAATTTCTGCCCTTTGTATTGAATTTCCGTCAAATTACAGCTATTAAGGAAGTCTGCATAAAACTGAACAAGTCTGAGTTTAATATTATTACCTCCTCGTTTTTCCTCCGGATGTGACGCAAGATTATAATCCCCAACAAGAAGCCAAGGATTAATGCAAGAATCTTCAAAATTCTTCAAATGTTCCCATTATTTTTGCTGAATTGTGCCAATCGAACTAGCATGTAGGAAGGAGAGATTCCAGCAACGACAACCAACTTGACTAACTTCCATGCGAATAACCCAAGGATTAATTTGCAAGACCTCCACACGAAGACTATCATCCAATAGGATCCCAAATCCTTCAGCTTGTGCTTGTGCTTCTACAAAAATATAATTATTAAAACCAAAAGTTCTGATACTCCTTTCAAAAGATTGGTGATTAGCCAAAGCTTTCGAGAGGAGTATCAGATTGGGCCTAACCATATTAATCAATTTACGCAAATGTCTTTTTGTCGAGGGTCAGCCCATCCCTCGACAATTCCAGGCCAAGACAATCATTCAATTTCACTTCCCAGATCCGGAATCTGAGAAGTGGTGGAGGAAATAGAACCTTTTCCTTTCAGTCTCGGGTTCAGAGAGGGTTTTGACCAAGTACATTTCTGACTTGGGGAAGTAACAGTCTGTTTCCTTTTTTTGGCGAATGGTTCCGCTACCTCAACAATGCTAACGATCTTAGGTTCATTCCCTGAGTTCATACCCCCCAAGTGTCAGACAACCGCCCCTTTTATTTTTTGTTCCTTGTTTAACCACCTCACACTCAGCCATAAATTGATCCCCTTGCTCTTTGGTTTGTTTATCTCGGACTGATATAGAGAGATGTGGACTAACTGAGAGAATAACATTAGGAGCCAACCCTTCTGGGAGACAGCCTATGGCCAACAAATTTTGAGTCCAAGAGGTTAGTTATTGGGCTGTGGTTGGAGACTTGAGACATAAAGGAGTCCTGAGACCAGTGGGCCCGGAAATTAAAAGGGCTTGGGCCTGAAGAATCAAGTCCAGGACAGATAGGGCCCACCTCCATTTGGTTAGTAACTACATGAGTTAGAGTGGGGTTTGACAAACTTGACCATGGTTTAGCTGACATGGGTTCACCATCATGACTACGGGTGTAAATGAGCCAAGGTAGCTCGGCTCTCATGAGCCGAGCTTGAGCTCAATATTTAGGCTCGCGAGCCGAGCCTGACCCAAAAAGAAGCTCATTTTTTTAATGAGACTAAGCCGAGCTTAGTATGGTCAGCTCAGTTAAAGCACGGCTCGGTATTATGTATGATAGATTTTATATATATATATAATAAAGCAGTTCTTACATATTCCCTCCATGTGCCCTACTACTCTTTCTTAATTCTCTTTCCCTTCTCAATGTCTGTCACCAAAAGAAAAAAGTGCTACTTTTTTTAATTTTTCTTCTTATTTTTTATCTTTGTCTTCCTTTTTCTCTTTCCACTATCTTGGAACTCGAAGCTAGAATGAAAAACTGGAGTGGTGTTGTCTACTCTTTCTTTTTTTTTTTTTTTTCCAATTTTTCACAAGCCGAGTTGAAACGAGCTTTTTCTGAACCGAGCATTTGTGAACCGAGCTTAAGCCGTGAAAAAACTAACGAGCCTAAGCCACGAAAGTTTTACCGAGCCTGAGCCGAGCTCTGAGTCTTGTCCTAATTTTATGAGCCCGAGCCGAGTTGGGTAAAGCTCGGCTCGGCTCGGCTTACAACCCTAATCATGACTAAAGTTGTTAGCATCGCTGCCAATTGACCTTACTGCATGCTGGCCACATGGCACAATCGATTGGACACTGGGCGACAGGCATGCTTCTCAAGATCGCCTTAGTTCCAGTGTACAGCTGGTCAGCTGTTCCTTAGCGACTACCGGAGTCCGGTGAGTCAGAACACCGGCATGACCAGAAGGAATGGCCGTGGACGGATACAGAGGAAGCAATGAATCGGAGGATGAATTGAGGGATTCTTTTGGCATCGAACGTGAAGTAGATTTAAGAGATTTGAATCTTCTTTTGAACACAGAAGCTCGGATCCGATTACTGTACCTCCTTTCATCTTTTCCGGTAGCCTCCGCCGGAGGCACAAAAGGTTGCGGGCGACAGTTAAGCGTATGACCGAGGAACCCACAGGAGAAACACAATATGGATAGGAGTTCGAAGATGAAATCGACCCATTTGTCAACCCCATCACCATTTGTGATGAAAATACCAGGAGGGATAGGTTTTTTCAGATTCAAGCATAACTTCGCACAAGTAGTCAAGAAATTATTGTTGTCTGCCGGAACTTCCAGCTCAAGAACTTCTCCAAACTGGTACATCAAATCTCTGACAAACTCTTATCTTGAAGCATACTGGGGCTCGCATCCTCTACAGCAAATCCTTTGCAGCAATCCATACAGTACTGTTGGATTGCTGCCACGTGGGTACGAAAGGGGTACCAAAGGCACACAAGGGGTACCAAGGTGGAAGGGCGTATCAATCAGTTATTTTTTGTGTTAGAAAAGTTAACGCTAACAGCGTTAATGATGGAGTATGGATTTTTATTTTTATTTTTTGGTTAATAGTTAAAACTCTCTCTTCTCGCCATGCGATTCAGCCTTGCTTGCCTCCTTCTCTCTCTCTCTCTCTCCTTTAAGTTAACTCTAACGGCGTTAACGATGGAGTATGGATTTTTATTTTTATTTTTTGGTTAGAAGTTAAAACTCTCTCTTCTCGCCATGCGATCCAGCTTTGCCTGCCTCTTTCTTCTTCCTCTATCTCTCTCTCCAAAGATATATTTTCGGTGCTGGAAATCTGCTCACACCGTATGTTATCGGCCTTAAATATTTTCTGTTGGAGAAATCCAAACTTTTCTACTCTCCTTCTTCTTCTTTCGCAGCTTGCTGTCACATCCTAAAGTATTGAGATCCTTGGGATTCCCAAAAGTAAAGTATGTAACTCTCACCCCAATAAAACATGGGAGTGGAAAGAAATAATCAAAACATAAGCGGAAGTAAACATTAATAGTTCTATGTATAACTTCAGTAAAAAAACATAATTCTGGTCTCATTACAACTGATTCAAAGAAATCTACAAATAAATCTAATGCAAAGCCCTATCTACTATTTCTTCAATTCTAGTCCCTTCCCAAGCACTCCTTATGCTATTCTTGAGTCCTAAAAAATATAAATAAACATAGATAAGCTGGAAAGCCTGGATGAGTAGTCCTTCAAAGTAAGGTAGTTACTCATACTCCAATGTTATGAGATACAAACAATATGATAAATAAATATAATCTGTAAAATTATATGATAATTACTAATGAATAGGAACAACAATCATAAAATAAGTATTTCTCTCCCAATCTCACCTTGGTATAGGAAATAATGGTCTATATCAATAATCCTAATTCTATATGAAAATTAGATCAAGTGCATCATACACAAGATACTCACAGTAATGTCAACAAGCAATATGCAATGCAGGGTGCAGTTAAGTATGCTAATATTGTAAGTTCCCACTTGATCGATCGTTCCTTGAGCATGATGTCTTTTCGAACCATTCCCCCATACAGGGCCATTCTCAAGTTAAGATATTCCATGTGCGCATCATAGTTCTAAAGGGTTTCGACCTAGAGGGCACAATTCCTCCACTTATTTGTGCTCATGGGTAATACTCCAAAGAATTCAAATTGTAAACTTCTCAAGGATTCTTACATATTAACATCTAACGGATGGTCATATCATTCAGATATTGGGCATCACAATATGAACATTCCCTCACCTGTCATCTTACTACAAGTCTTTTGGGAGCACTAATAAGTCATGGATTATCACATATTATATTCTTATTTACATGACTTATCTACTATTTTCTCATATTAAACCCTTCATTTTACATAGAATTTACCAATTTTATTTTACCTTTGCACTATATTTTAATTGTCTTAATTATTCTTAACTTGTTGATGCAGAGGTAATTATAGAGACCAATCCTGGTCAATGGAAATTAAACCCAGATCGGTTCGGATTAGATCAGACGGATCAGTTTAGATGGGTCGGATTAAGTTCAAAGGGAATGAAATTAGAAAGAAGGGTCAAGGCTTCTAGAAGTCTCTAGCTTGATTGGTGTTCAATTTTCGTGAAGATTTGCTCCATAAAAGAGGAGGTTTCTATTTTAAGTTTAGGAAAGTTACTTTCCAGAATTTTACTGAGCAAATATCGGTATGTTGCCCATAAATCATTGTAGAAACGTCCAAATAGGGTGATTTTGGTGGCTATGGAAAGCTAAGAAGTAGATATACAATGTTCGTGAAGACATCGAAATCCAATTCGTTTGTTTGGAAGGTCCAATTGGCAGTGCAAAAAGAAACTCGTGAAGTTTCCTGTTTGGAGGAAATCACAGGGAAGTTACTATTTTCTTTATGGTTTTCTTTCTCAAACTAAGGAGGACGAATTGGAGCTCTATAAAAGGGGGGAAGAATCACTAGTTTAAGCATCCCTTCTTCTTCTTACTTCTTTTCTATATTTTTCTGTAATTTTCTTCTTTTTCATGGAAGCCTAATTCTCTGCAAAGGCTAGGGGTGAAGTCCCTTGTAATTGGTATGAGTTAATTGTAATTCTTTATTTCAATGAAATTATGTTTTGATTGTTAATCTATTTTGATTCCTTGTGATATATGATTTCTTCATTATTTTTATGAGTTCAATCATGTTTTTCTCATCATTAAGAAGAATTTCTCATGGTTTCTAATACGAATCTAGAATTAAATTGAATGGGTTTTTCTAAAAGTATTCTAACTATGTCGTGAACTACGGTTACGAAGTATCCTGAATTATTTTAGTTCAAACGAATCAAAGGTCTTAAAAGCAATTTAGCATATAATCTGTCCGAGTTACAATGAATTTCATACCGGTTCAAGGAACTGTCCCAATGCCTGCGCATTTTCTCTATTGATTTTAAACCCTTTTTTATTTAATTTTATTTATCCCTTAATTATTCTCTTTTAATTACCAGTAATTTTTCGCTACAATAATTGTTCTTAACACTCTTTTGTCTTGAATTCCGTGCTCTATGTGGTTCGACCTCGGACTCACCGAGTATTATATTTCTTCGAACTCCTGCACTTGGGAGTGAGATATGGCCCTCACCTTGGGTGAAACAAATAAATTGGTATATTGGGATGTACAGTTCCTCAACACATAATAATATAACATAGTCCAACCATAGGACAAATGGGTAAAAATAGTCAAGTTCAAGTGTAATCTAATCCCATCAAAGGTATATTAGACTTTGCTATCACAACAGGGTAGTCGAAGATGCAACTCATAATATCAGATCATTAAATTAGCACAAACAATGATTCATAGGCATATATTAACATCAGCAAAGACATGAGCACATTTTCATGATTCTAAGTTAATAATGCATAAGTTCATATATTAGGCAAGAATATTCATCTGCATACAGTAATCATGATAGAAGTAATGATAAATATGTACAATCATAAACAGTAGGGCATTCCACTCACATAAACACTGATTTACACATAATCACATAAATAATGGTAATACATAGTCATTGAATTATTAATTCAATTTCTGTATCTAGACATGCATAACTAGAAGGTATGGCACTGCTGAAATGATCGAGGTTCTGGTCTCTTAAGTATTTCAAAATATCACTTCCTAATCCATAGCACTAGTTGGCTAAAACTGGTTTAAACTTGGATAGGACTTTGGTTAGAATGGTCTTGGATTATTTGGTTTATTTCTGGGGTCTAATAATATAGTAATCAATTAGGTAGGTCTAATTTAGGTGTCCTAGAGTTTAGGGTTCAAAATATTGTCAATGTGGCTCTCGGCGTATGCTCGCCGTGTGTCTCGGTGTAAGGTTGGTGTGTCTCGGCGTGCTCAGAGGTCGCTGGAAGGTATGGTATGAAGGGTTTTTAGAAAAGGTTATGGTTTTGGTCAAAAACAGAGGCTCGACGTGTTCTTTGCGCATCGAGATATGGCTCAGTGTGAAATCCAGGGGCTAAAATCACTTACTGTGACGCTCGGCGCATCGAGTTGGGTTTTAGCCTAAAATCCAGTGAACAGTTTCACAGGATTTGGGGCTCGCTCGACACATTCTCGTCGCGCTGTGGGTATTCGCCGAAGTGCATTCTGGGCAGTGTTCTATTGGGATTTCTGCCATATGGTTCCTACAACTCAAGGGTACTTAAAAAACAAGATCTAGGTCATTGGATTGAGTTTATATAATATCTAAAAGAGTTCTTGAACTTCTAATTGGCTAATTTTTGGGTTTAGTCTCTTTGCTCATGCATGAAAGTGTACAGAGGTTTGTTTGATCTTTAAATTACTAATTTTATTAATAAGATAATGGGAAATGGGTTATTACATTCAATCATAACTTTCCCATGGTCATAACACTGAATTAAAAGTAAATATGCAAGATAATGAAAAAAAAACTCACAATGATTTGATGTAAAATTCTACTAGGGTTCATTCTTCTTCTTTCTGGTATTTTCCGGGTTTCTTTTCTCATTCTAGGTCTTTTCCATGAATTTAATCATCCTTTATGTATTTTGAATCTCTAATTAAGGTTTATAGTTATAAGGATCTATGGATAATGGGTTATCCTTATGAGTTATAATACTTTAGGGAATTCTGGGTTTTCTAGTACATCTACGAGTCTAATTATATAGTGTTGGTTAATTAGTAAGGCTTCTAGATAATTATTTAGTCTCTTATTTGATTTATGTTAGACTTAGGTTAGTATTACTATTAATATTATTTGCATTATTAATTGCCTTATCCAATCTTTATTCTAGTTTAGGTCTAGTCAGCAAATTTAGTTGTTTGACCAAGTCAACTATAAATTTCGAAATCTGATGATTTATTCCTTAGAATTCTTATTAGTTAATTAAGTTACTTATAGTTATTAATATATGAATTAAACCACATTAAGGTTATAATGCTTAGGGGTTTCGAAATAGTTTATAAGTTCTGTTTAGCTTATGGTTTCACATTAGTTTTCAGATTATAACTTATTAGTTAGGCTTGTTGGGTTATAATCAAATTACACAGCATATTGGTTTGGCCTCTTATATTATACTTCAATTATATAGATTAATATTCATGTTGGGCTTAATTAAGTTCTACTAAATTACATTTTTATCCTCATAGTAAGGTTTTACATTTTCTGGTTGTTACACCTGCCAAAACGAATCCAGTCTCCAAGCTTAGAATCAGAGATCCAACAAAGATTTGAGAGCTTTACAATTGCAAGAATAGGTATGTTTCTTTGCAATTTTTTCTTTTTTGCATGCTTGTTGTTTGTTAAAATGCCACTAAGTTGAAATACGAACATGGGTTACTTTGTGTATTTGGATTAACTGATTTGCACACCATTTAATGTCTTCAAAGGAAAGGGTTTAGAGATAATATTCTATTGATAACTCATAGGTACCTTTTATTTTGGTAAAGGGTACCACGTGCCCTTTTAAGCCATGGGTATCCTGTGCATTGTTACACTAGGGATACCTTGTGCATTATTATGCCAAGGGTATCCCTTATTTAACCTTGGGTACCTATGGCTTAATAATGCACAGGGTACCCAAGGCCAAATAAGGGGTACCCGTGGCTTAAAAGGGCACAGGGTACCCAAGGCTAACTAAGGGGTACCCTTGGCTTAATAATGCACAGGGTACCCAAAGCTAAATAAGGGGTATCCTTGGCTTAATAATGTACAGGGTTGTAACAACCTGAAAAATTCACATAAAATATCCAATTAGAAAACCTAAGGGTAAAATAGTAATCTGGAAAATTTTAGTAAATGTCCATAAGTAATTAAGATTAGAATCAGTTAAAAGAAACTCTGATCATATAAGACGCCATAGAATTTAATTAAGATATAAAATAGGTTAGATAACCCAGTTTAATAATTAATAACTACTATAACGCATGCGATCAAACACAGTGACTTAGAATAGTCATTGATCGGTTACTATGACATTTTTATGATTGATTTCATACTATGTACCATTTGATTTTCTTGATCGCCGATCGGATTAGATCCGACCATGCGATTGTA
>JAUPMG010064417.1:0-13402 GCA_031762675.1 Pachysandra terminalis | reverse complement strand
GTCTCTGTCCCCCCCTTTGCGACTAGGCCTGTTCCCCACCCCTCTCCCCGCCATCTGAACCTCCTCTGCTTCATCATTCTCAAGTGGGTTTGAGCTCGCCTAGCCAGTGCCTTGCTCCCTCCCTGGGTCTTGCTATTTTCGGGTCAGGTTTGTTTGCGCGGGACCCGATTTCTTTTCATAATACTTCCTTTTCTCACCTTCCTTCTACCCTCTCTCTCCTCCCTCTTTGCAAGGTCCGTTGACCCTTTCTGATTCATTTCCCATTTTGGAAATGGACTCTGCTTCCTTAGGGAAGCGCGACCCGCCCCCTGACTCTCTCTCTCTCTCTCTCTCTCTCTCTCTCTCTCTCTCTCTCTCTCTCTCATTCCCTCCCCTCTTCCCCTAACCCTCTGAACCCTTCTGCTCTGAGTGCTGAGAAGTTGTTGCCTCCCCTTTCTCCCAGGTTGTCTCGTCTGCAGCCCATGCCAGCTGTGCTGGCCTCCCCCTCCCTCTCCCAGCCTGCTCCCCGAGCCTGGTCTTGCCTGTTCTCTCAATCAGCTCCATCTTCACATACCCACTTGAATACTTCCCTCCCTCGCAGAAGGATGGGAGATTCATTGTTTGTCCTCCTAGGGAGGTCATTGATGAAGGTATTGCAGTGTGGGAAGGCACCCTTGTTGGGCACTTCCTGGACAATAGACTACCCCTTAATGTGGTTTAAACTTTTTCCCAAAGAGTTTGGGTAAACTTAGTACTGTTGATGTTACTGCCAATAACAATGGCTTCTTCTTCTTCAAATTATCTAGCAAGGAAATTAGAGACAAGGTCCTGGCCTCAGGACCTTGGCATTTTGCAGGAAAACTCCTAGTTTTAATGGAATGGAGACCAAAGTTGCAACTACTCAAAGAATGCCTCAATGCAGTTCCAATTTGGATCAAGCTATTCAATATCCCACCTGAACTTTGGACTCCGGAAGGCCTTAGTTATGTGGCAAGTGCAGTGGGTTACCCCCTGAACGTTGATACTGCTACCAAGAATCGTTCAATGATGAATTTTGCAAAGGTCTGTGTTGAGATTAATGCTAACTCAAAACTCCCAAATACCTTTTCTCTTAACATCTTCGACAATCCACTGATTGAGGAACTTGTTGATATTGAAGTGGAATACTTATGGAAACCACAAGTATGTACCAACTGTAAGTGCTTTGGTCATTGGACAAAAGCTTGCCCTTAAACTGCTAAAATACCTAAACAATGGGTGCCTACTGGGCGTCTAGTGAACTTGGACCTCAACCAAGATGATGGGCCTATAACTAACCCAGCAGAACCTAAGGATAGTGCCATACCTCAGGGGGAGACCATTGAAGAATCTAAAAGATGATTCTACTGCTCAGGGTGTGCCTAATTCTACTACTAATACCTCTAATACTGATGTGGTTGAAACCAGTGAAAATGAGATATTCCTTGACAGTATTGTGAAAGCAATTGTTGTCCTTAACAGTATCTCTACTCAGCCATTGAGCTCTTCAACAAACATGTTTAGTGTTCTTCAGTTGGAGGGTGATCCTAGCATTGACAATGAAGGTGACTTGAGATATTGCTCACTAAGCCCTGGTAACACATGCTTGAAACGGAAGAACACCTTGGTAGGAGGTGAGTCCTTTCTCAACTCTTCTTCTAGATGTTAAGTCTCATTTGCTGGAACATTAGGGGCCTTAATGACCCCATCAAACAGTAGGAAGTGAAGAAATTGATCTCTATTCAATCTCCTGGTATTTTTGCTTTAGTTGAAACAAAAGTGAGACAAAGTAATGCTGCTAACATTTTACGCCACATAGCTCATGGATGGTCTTCTTACCTCAATTACCCAACTTCTAATCGAGGTAGAATATTGGTACGCTGGAAAGATAGTGAAATTGATTTCACCCCTACATTTTGTTCAAATTAATATGTTCATGTCTCTTTGACTTACAAGACAAACAACTCTACTTCTATGATCGGCTTTGTTTATGGCTCAAATGATGCAAATGAAAGAAATTATTATGGAGAGACCTTATCAGCCTGCAAACTAACTCCCCTTGGATTCTCTTAGGGGACTTCAATGTTTTGAGATTTAGCACTAAGAAGTATGGTGGGAGAGATATTAATTTTCAAGCTACTAAGGAATTCAATGACTGCCTTGATTTCCTTGAACTAAATGACCTGAGGTTCAAGGGATGCAAGTACACTTGGAATGACAGAAGCCAGTTAAATGATAGAATCCTCTACAAATTATTTAGAGTGCTTGTGAACCAGGTCTGGCTCCAAAACTTTCTTACCTCTGAAGTTGAGTTTCTTCCCTCTGGCATCTCTGACCATTCTCCAATTCTGATCAGGGTTTTTGAGGATGGACCCAAAGGCAAGGTACCTTTTAAATTCTTCAACCACTGGGTAAATCACCCTGACTTTCTTAAGATTGTGGAAGAGTCTTGGACTAAGCACATATCAGGCACACCAATGTATATCCTTGTATCCAAAGTGAAGAGACTCAAGATCAAGCTTAAACAATGGAGCAAGAATGAATTCTCTGATCTTCACAACATAATTGAGTCCACTAGGGAGGAGCTCACTAAGCTCCAAGTGGACATGATGAGTAGGAAAGGAAATCACCTCCACAATGAAGAAGCAAATAAATTCTCCCTGTATTGTGCTCTTCTCAGAGCAAATGAATCTCAACTGAGACAAAAGTTTCGTGTACTTTGGCTCAAAGAGGGGGACAGCAACTCAAAATTCTTTTACAGATCCTTGTTGGCACACAGATCTAGAAACAAAATACTTTCTATCAGAGATCCCAATGGTGAATGCACTTTGGAACACAGTAAAATTGCAAATAAAT
Organism: Pachysandra terminalis; assembly: GCA_031762675.1. Taxonomy (NCBI): domain Eukaryota; kingdom Viridiplantae; phylum Streptophyta; class Magnoliopsida; order Buxales; family Buxaceae; genus Pachysandra; species Pachysandra terminalis. The sequence goes on along the minus strand of JAUPMG010064417.1, from coordinate 10,549 downwards.
CCATATCTTATCATAAGGAGATCTTGGTGAACCCCACCTTCACAGGAGTCAACAGTTGGATCAACCTTTGGTCACTAATGAGATTTTTGATGCTCAAGCTGCTGATCTGATTAAGAGCTTCTCTAACATTGACATAAAATAGTGCTTATTCAGCCTAAATGATGATAAGGCCCCTGGATCTGATGGGTTTACGCCAAAATTCTTCAAGGCCACTTGGGACATCACTGGTCCTCTCTTTTGCTATGCTATCAAATATTTCTTCAGATCTGGTAAGCTTCTAAAGCAAGTAAATCGTACTTCTATTACACTTGTGCCAAAAGGTCCAAATCATACATCTATGGAAGATTACAGACCAATTTCTTGTGTAACTTTTATATACAAATGTGTTGCCAAACTGTTAGCAAACAGACTTAAGCCACTCCTTAGTGATCTGATTGGGGATCATCAGAATGCCTTTATACCTGGCAGGCTCATATCTGATAACATTCAACTTACCCATGAACTGGTAAATGACTATCATCTTAATAGGGGTAATCCTAGAGTTGCTTGCAAGATTGATTGGAGAAAGGCATATGATAATGTCAGATGGGATGCAATTAATAGAATGTTTGTTGCTTGGACCTTCCCCACAAAGTTTAGGGAGTGGATAATGGAATTAACTAGCACTGTATCTTATTCATTATCCATTAATGGCTCGCTAAATGGCTTCTTCATTGGGAAAAAGGGACTGAGACAAGGGGACTCACTCTCCCCTTACATTTTCACTACATTGATGGAGTATCTTGACTATTGTATTAAGAAAAGAACCTTGGCAACCAATTCTCTTACCACCCCAAGTGCACCAACCCTAGGATCACCCACATAAATTTTGCTGATGATCTGTTTGTGTTTGCTGCTGAAGAGCCTGAGTCTGATAGACTGCTCAAAGAGGCTTTGGATGAGTTCCACAACTTCACTAGTTTATCCATCAACTACACCAAATCACAATTGTTTTCTTCAACTGTCAGTCCTGAAGTTCTTGATCAGATCAAAAGCATTTGGGGAATTTTGAAGGGAAGCTCCCCATCAAATATTTGGGGGTTGTACTAATCACTTCTAGACTTAGAGTGAGATATTGCAAAGAGCTTACTAAGAAGACCTACAAAAGATCACAGACTTGGAAATTCAAGTCTTTAAGCTATGGGGGCAGACTGGAACTGATAAAGCCAGTTCTGTTCTCTATTCAGATTCACTGGTGTTCCAACTTCATTCTCCCCAAGAAAATTCTCAAAACAATGAACCAGATATGCTATAGGTACCTTTGGGATGGAAATGAACAGAAGAAGAAAGTATGTAATGTGGCTTGGACTGATGTTTGCCTACCTAAATCTGTAGAGGGGCTTGGTATCTCAAATGTTATCCAATGGAATCATATGGCTATCTATAAGCTGGTATAGCAGATTATTAGCAGAAGAAAGTCTCTTTGGGTAGAGTGGGTCTATGCTAACTTGATCAAACAAAAAAAGATTTTGGGCTCTCACAACACCTTCTAGTTGCTCTGGATCTTGGAGGAAGATCTTGCAGGCTAAAGACAAAGTGAAAATACTTGCAACTTCAAAGTGGCTGAAGGTAAGGACATTTGGCTATGGTGGGATATGTGGCATCCCAACGGTCCTCTTATAACCCACATTACTCCCAGACTGATCCATAGAGTTGGATTCAATATTGATGACAGAGTTGACAGTTTGATACAAAATAGACACTGACTTGTTGGTAATGACCCTAACCTATATCTTCTTTGGGATCAATTGTCTTCCATCCCTTTACATAACTATCCAAAGGATAAACTCACATGGATCCCATCAAAATCTAGTGAATTCACCGTAAAAGATACTTGGAAAAAGTGCGAAAACCACAGCTAGCCTGTGAACTGGGCCCCCCTATCTGGTTTAAAGGGGATGTTCCTAAATACAAGTTCATCACTTGGCTTGCATTGAGAATGAGGCTCCTAACACAAGATAAACTACTGAGAATGGGAATCATCAGTCAATCTTGCTATTCAATTTGTAACTCCTCACCTGAATCTTGGGAACACCTATTTTTTGATTGCCCTTTCTCTACCTGAGTATGGCATAGTCTTCTTATTACTTCTAGCATTTCCAGAACCCCTCTCCCTTGGACTGAGGAAGTAAATTGATGCTCTCAACACTGTTGTGGAAGGACCCTTTGTCTTAGCTTCAATGCTGTTATATACTTCCTATTGCAAGAAAGAAATGCTAGGATCTTTAAGACCCAATACAAGGATAAAGAGTTCATCCTTAAATGCATCATGGAGAATATAAGAAGAACCATTTATACTAAGGTTTGTTCTATCCCGGATACTATTTCCAATAGAACATTTTGTTCCAATTGAAAAATTCAAGCCACTTTCTTTTAAAATGTTTTGAGTATTGTTGTAATGGTCATTGTACTTCTACTCCTATATGTTTGTAAGGCCAGCTTGGTTGGGTGATAACAACCCCCATTGATTTTAATTTTTCCTACTCTTCCATTTATTATATAACAAACCTTACCTTCCAAAAAAAAACAAGCATACATAATAAAAATGTTCAGGTCATTAGAGTGTTGTAGCTTAGTTTCCTAATAGTACGACCCACCAATCACAATCGGTCAAAAGTCAAACAATACAATAGTTACTAAAATTTTCAATTAACCCCTACTTTTCTATTATTTACATGTTAACCCTATTATTTTGTTTGGGTTATTACATCCTACCCACCTTAAGAAAATTTCATCCTCGAAATTCGCTTACCTTATTCAAAGAGTTGTGGGTACTTCTCCCTCATGTCGGCTTCAAGTTCCCATGTTGTTTCAGATGCTCTGTGATTATTCCATAGAATCTTCACCTTTGGTATCACCTTATTGCGTAGGACTTGTTCCTTTCGATCCAAAATCTCTACAGGTTCCTCTTCATAAGTTGCATTGTCTTAGATTGTGATTGTTTGCCAATCAATCACACTCGTTGGATCTGGATGGTACTTCTTTAACATTGAGACATGGAATACATCAGGCACTAGGTTTAAACTAGATGGTAGTTGCAATATGTAGACCAGTTCTCCAATCCTTTCTATAATCTCGAATGGTCCAATGAATCAGGGTGCTAACTTACCCTTCTTACCAAATCTAAATACTCCCTTGTGGTGAAAGTTTGAGGAAAACCCAGTCTCCTACTAGGAATTTCAGCTTCATTCTTCTCAAGTCAGCATACTTTTTTTTGTCGGTGTTGAACCGTAGCGAGTCGGTCTCTAATGAATCTGATCTTCTCTATTGTTTCAGCAACTAACTTCATTCCTAAGGGAATGTGTACATTCTCCTCGTTCCAGCATAACGGTGATTTGCAAGGTCTCCCGTATAGTGCTTCGAATGGTACCATTCCGATGCTTGTTTGATGGCTGTTGTTCTAAGACAACTCCACAAGTGCCATGTGGTCTTCCCAACTTCCCTTGAAGTCAAGAATGCATGATCTGAGCAGGTCTTCAAGTACTTGGTTAAATCTCTCTATTTGACCATCGATTTGAGGGTGAAACGCAGTGCTGAAATTGAGTTGAGTTCTGAAAGCTTTGTGTAAACTCCCCCAAAATCTTGAAGTGAATTACGATCCGCGGTCTAAAACGATAGTAATAGGTACTCCATGCAATCGGATGATCTCTTTCACATAAAACCTTGCTAAATCGTCCATGTTCATTGAGGTCCTTGTCGGTATGAAGTGTGCTAATTTGGTTAGCCTGTCCACGATCACCCAAATTATGTCATGATTCTTGCGAGTCTTGGGTAGTCCCGTGATGAAGTCCATTGAGATGTGTTCCCAATTCCATTCTCTAATTGGTGGAGATTGGAGTGTTCCGGCTAGCCTTTGGTGTTCATCTTTGACTTGTTGACAAACCACAAACTTAGTCACGAACTCTTCTATGTCAACCTTCATTCGTCTCTGCCAGTAGTTGTGTCATAGATCATAGTACATCTTTGTTCTTCTAGGATGGATAGAGTATCAGGAACGGCGAGGTGCTTCTAAAATCTCTTTCTTCAGCTCTTCATCATGTGGTACACAAAGTCTTCCTTTTAATCGAATGCTTCCGTCTTCCTCCTTGGCCCAATCTGGTTGTTCAGCATCTATGACTAAGGCTTGCATCCATGGTTCGTTTGCTTATTGTTCAATGATTCTGGTTTTAAGTAAAGGTTTAGCAAGGATATTGCATAACCTCACCCCTTGATCTGATACACAAGCTTAAATGTTGAATTCAGTAAGCTTTTTGTACATCCGCCATTCTTGGATCATCATGTGTGCTACAATGCTTTTAGGCTTTCAGCTGAGTACGTCTGCCACAACGTTTACTTTGCACGGGTGATATTGAGAAATTGCAGTCGTTGACCAGCTCCATCCACCTTCTTTTGCGCATGTTCAGATCCTTTTGAAAAGGTACTTCAAGCTCTTGTGATCAGAAAACACTTCAAAGGTCTCTCCAAAGAGATGATGTCGCCTAATCTTCAAAGCAATGACTATGGCTACCAACTCCAGATTGTGTGTAGGGTAGTTTCTCTCATGTGGTTTGAGTTCTCTTAAAACATAGGCCACAACCTTCCCTTCTTGTATCAGAACACAACTAAGTCCTGATAAGGATGCATCGGCATAGATCACGAGCTTCACGCCACTTTCCAAAATGGTCAAAACTGGTGCAGTTGTCAACTTCTCCTTGAGTGTTGCAAAGGCTTTTTGGCATGCATCGTCCCAAACGAAATTCACGTCCTTCCTTCTGAGTTTGGTCAAAGGTACTGTGATACGTGAGAATCCTTCAATGAATCGACGGTAGTATACCGCCAATCCAAGAAAGCTGTGAACTTTCGATACATTCTTAGCTTGTTCCCAACTTAGTATCGCTTCAACCTTGCTTGAATCAATTGAAATTCCATCCTTAGACACAATGTGTCCTAGGAAATTTACTACTTCCTGCCAAAAGTCACACTTAGATAATTTTGCATACAATTTGTGATCCACCAATATTTGTAAGGCAAGTCAAAGATGTCCTTTATGTTCTTCTTTGGTTTTGGAGTAAACCAAAATGTCGTCAATGAATACCACCACGAACTTGTTCAGGTATGGTCTGAAAATCCTTTGCATTATGTCCATGCATGCTGCTGGTGCATTTGTCAATCCAAAAGGCATGACCACAAATTCGAAGTGTCCATACCTCGTTCAGAATGTTGTCTTTGGGATGTCTCCTTCTTTGATTCACAGTTGGTGGTAACTAGATCTGAGTTTGATCTTTAAGAAGTATCATGTTTCATTCAATTGATCAAACAAGTCTTCTATTCTTGGCAAAGGGTACTTGTGCTTCACTATCACTTGGTTCAGCTTTCAGTAGTCGGTGCTTAGTCAAAGAGATCCGTCTTTCTTCTTCATGAACAGAATTGGTGCTCCCTATGGTGATGAACTTGGTTGAATGAATTGCAAGGTAAGCAACTAATCTAATTGCTTTCTTAGCTCCGTTAACTCAGTAGATGTCATACAATAAGTCGATAATGCAATCGGGTTTGCTCCAGCCATTAAGTCTATGCTAAACCCTACTTCTCTCTTGGAAGGCAATCCTGGTATGTCTTGGAATACACTTCCAAATTGGCATACTATTGGAATTTTCTCCCATTCTCCCCTCTCGTCTGTTGCCCATACGTATAAACAGGCTAAGTGGTATAATATTTCAGATTTAGACCTTCTAGCCTTTACAATTTTACCCTTCGGTGATACAAAAGACACTATTCAGTTATGGCAGTCGATTTGCACATGATATGTAACTAGCCAATCCATACCCAAAATCACATCAAATTCCATCATGTTAAGCATAATTAGGTCAATTGGTAATGTGGACTCACCTACCATAACTAAGCAAGACTCAAATACCTTCCCTAAGTATGTTGAACCTCGGGTGGGATTTGCTACAACAAGACTCCTTTCTAGGTCCTTCATAGGTAAACACAAACAGTTCACTAATGAATTTGTTATAAAGGAGTGCGATGCTCCCATGTCAAACACAAATTTGGCTGAGGTATAAGATACGAACCGTAACTTCCATGACTTCCCCTTATTGTTGCTCGATGGAATACACTTTAGCTTGTTGAGGTTGTTGTTCTAGAACTCCAGCCTTAGATCCCTATGATGCTTGTGCTTGTGGTGCTGGATTTTGACCTTGCTGATAGGTAGGCTTGGTTACAAGTTGTTGCTGCTGCTGTTGGAAAGTGGTTGCTTGTGGATTCTTATGGAGTCTACAATCCTTTATCTGATGGCCAAACCTCCCACAATTGAAACATCTAATACTTGGAAAGCCTTGTGTGCTAAGTGGTCCTTGAGTCTGTTGTCTCTTTTGCTTTTCAGATGTGGTACCCTTGGAATTTCCAGATCTTTGGTTGTTCCACCCCATCCTTTGTTCTTGCAACTTCTGGAATTCTTGCAACTCCGTGAATTCCTGTACGATTAGCCTACTTTTGATGCTAGGCGTCAATCCACCCTCAAACCTAAAATTCTTCTTCTCCTCTTCGTTAACGGCATAGGTTACGAATTGATATAGCTCCGTGAACTTTGTAGCGTACTCCAGTACCGTCATGTTGCCTTTTTCTAGCTTCATGAATTCCAATTCCTTCTCCTTCCTAGCAGTCTTAGGGAAATATTCCAATAAAAGTTCACCTTGAAGTGTATCCAGGTTTGGATGTTCATGATCTCCAGTGTTTCCTTCCACCATCTCCTTGCTTCACCTTCTAGCATGAAGGCAGCAAAACGAACCTTCTCTTGCTCATTCACATCCATCATCTCGAAGATGTGTTCCAAGGAATCAATCCATGCTTGAGCCTCCATTAGGTCGGTAGTTCCTTTGAAGACAGTTGGACCAAGCTTCTTGAACTTCTCAATGCTATGAACATTCCTTTGTACTTCGGCTTGTTGTGGTGTTGATCATGACTGAGTTTGTTGGTGCATCATTGCAGCCATCTCCCATAGGGAATGAAAAACTCCAGCAAGTTGAGGATCCTAAGTTTCAGTTCCGGTTGAACCTGTATTTACATTACCTCTTCTTCCACTAGCCATTGTGAGATTGAATAATCAAGGACAGTATATGAAAACAGAAAACACCCACTTATTTGCTGAAACAAGTTTGTTAGTATTAACAATCATCACACATAAAACTTTCAAATATCGACATAGAGAAAACTTTTGAAAAATCAATCACCTTGAAACTTTATGGAAATTTTATTGAAAACATAAAACTTAGGCTCTGATACGAACTTTGTCACATCCCAAACTTAAGAGATCTCAAAGGAGTCCCTAGGAAGTCTGAATATGACTCTCACCCCATTCCACATGGGAGTGGTAGTCAATATATTGCAAAATAGTGAAAATATAACTGAGATATTATTCAATAATAAAATATAAGTCAAAACTCAACTTATTACATCCAAGTCATAACAAAACATAGCACAACATAGCAGCAGAAAGAAAACAAAAATCCTTTAGTTTCATGCTCAATATGCTCAGGGACCCATGAATCTGCTCAAGGACCCACTGAGTTAAGTATATATTCATAACATCCCTGAGGACAAACCATTCTGGGAACCTGCTCATAATGGGGCATTTGACATAAAATCAGCTTGGGAGGCCTGTAGACCACACAACCAAACTGTCAAATGGACACAGCTGATCTGGTTTTAGGGTTCTGTTGCTAAACACATATTCATTGCTTGGCTAGCATTTAGAGGGAGGCTTCTAACTCAAGACAGACTCACTAGGATGGGGGTTATTCCTCATTCTTGGTGTTCCTTCTGCAACTCCACTGAGGAAACCATTGATCACTTGTTCTTTGCATGCCCTTTCTCTGATTGGATTTGGAGCAAAATCATGACTATGAATGAGAATAGCAGGTCCCCTCTTCCCTGGCAAGAGGAGATTGATTGGTGCATTCAAGTCTGTCAGACTAAGGATGTACAAGGCATGATTACCAGGCCGAGTTTTGTTGCCACCATTTACTACATCTGGAAGGAAAGGAATTGCAGGGTTTTCCAGGATGTTCACTCTGACATGGAATACATCCTATCCTCTATAATGGAGGACATCAGATCTACAATTCATTCCAAGCCAGGACAAGGGGCTGTCTCAGACTAGAACAGAAGAGTGCTAATGAATTGCAGATTGCACAACTTACTCTCCTAACTGTTTTTCAGTAGTAGGATATTTTTTATTGTATCCATTTTGGATATTTCCACTATCCTTGGCTGGTGGTTGCTGGGCTGATAGCCCACTGTACTGTACAGCTTTATCCTTTCTTTTTTACTTTCCTTTATAAACTTAACTTCAAAAAAAAAAAAAAAAACTCCTAAATAAAATATAGCCTAACAATGGCCAATAATAAACCTTGGCATGCAAGACAACAAAAACGAGTAAAATCCCTAATATAAGATCTAATTAACATCGTCGATTAAATCAGTAGCCTCATCAAAACAGGGTTCCATGGATTGGTCTCTTTAGTCCAAGTCATCCTTCTCTAAAGTTTCTAAAACTATGGTTGCTTCAAAGCATAAGCTACACTTAGCTAGTAAGTAAACAAGTCTAATAAGTTTATAATTAAAGTAGGGGCAATGCCACTCTTCAATGGTAGTCCATATAAACAGTAAACAGTGAATAATAAGATGTGTGATGAATTTGCAATAGAACAAGATAGATATAATACAAGTGAATATGCCAATATAGTATATGTTGAATAGGCATGGGGTCTAGATTTAAAGAATGCATGTTGTGTACCTATCTTATGAAATCACCAAGTGTGATCTAGCAAACAAGTCTAATATGCAATGCAAACTGTCAGATATATTGATAATATAAGTTCACATAAAATCGATCCTTCCTTGAGCAAGATGTCTTCTCTAACCATCCCCTCCATAGAAGGCCATTCTCAAAGATAAGATATTCCATGTGCGCATCATAGTTTTAAGGGGCTTCGACCTAGGAGCACTGTAATAACCCAACTCAGTTAGAGGAGTTTAGTGTAATTAGTAATAAGATTTATATGTAATTAGTTAGAAAATAAGGACTAAATTAAAAAATTTAGTAATTAGATGATTAGTTGACTTTGACCAATTATGATTGGTGGGAGCACAATAGAGGATCTAGAGTGCATCACACACAATCATAACCTCAAAGTTAATCTAATGGCTGAGATTTGGCAGGAATAATTAAACATAATGATTGGTTAAGATTAAAAGAAAGTAAGACATAGGAATTAGACAAGTCCTAATCTAAATAAAAGAGGATTTAGATAAAGTTTGTATTGTACTAGGATTGTTGTTATTTTTAATCAAGGGTATAGATTTATTTAATTTAAAATCAAGGGTTGGGATTAGAGACAAATCTTGCACTAAGACTAACTCATAAAAACTATCTAGAGTATGGTTCGGTCGTCCAAACCATTAATCTGAAAATCTGAGTTTAAGATTTGGTAAGGAAGAAGAAGACTGTTCAAAACTTGAACTGGGCTGAGGAAGAACAAAGATTAGCACAATAATCAAGGCAAGTAACTTCAATTTCGTGTATGATCTTGATTTGAATTAGGTGATATGCCATATTCAAATAATATGACATACCCCATCGAATTCAACTCATATAAAAATATGTTCTTCATAAAAACTAAATCTTTTTATTCTAATTCTTCCAAGCATGAAACTTTGATTATTTAATTGAGATTGTTATTGGGTTAGTTTCGGAACTTGAAATGATTATAAGTTTATGTTGAGTGAAAGTGCTAAATCTGACTTGGAATATGAAAAGCCATTGAAAAACCCCGTACTGGGCCCAACCGGCGACCTGCCAGCGTCCCGTTAGGCTGCCGGTTGCACCCAGTTGGTCCAGCAGCCCTACAGCCGTGTCGGTAGCCTGCCAGGACCCTGCCGGTTCCCACTAAGGGAATTGGATAATCTACCTAGCCTACCGAAAGGCGAACCGGCATGCCGGTTGGCCTGTCGGTGGTCCCAATGACTGTGAATGAGGATTTTGGCCCCCTATATAGCCTGCTGGATGGCTAGCCGGTGTGCTGTCCAGCCTACCGGTAGCTACCCTGGGTATTTTGATTGTTTTGGACCCCACTGCCTAGCCTGCCGGATGACAAGCCGATGTGCTGGCCAAGCAGCCACCCTATGCATGTTTGTTTGGGCCCCTGGTTTGGCTACCGGATGGCCAACCGGCGTGCCGGATAGGCTGCCGGTCAGCCCAAACCAATTTATTTGTTTTGTTTGATTTGTTATACTTGTTGTTAATAATTTGATTTACTTATATGATATTGATTTATGGTTATTGAAATAAATTATGATTAATCATCTATATGATATCATCTTGAATTGATTGATTATTATCATGAGTTGATTATGTTTTAAGATATTATAATCCATGTTAAGAGTTAATGTATGACTGTACACTTACATGATTGATTAGCTAATGTGCACCATCACTTCACATTGCACAGCATTGCCATTATGGGTTAAT